>JAYGGG010000528.1:0-117654 GCA_036346245.1 Bonia amplexicaulis | reverse complement strand
TAATCAAGAATCGATCACGCTACCAAGAACACTATTGTTCTTGATGGCGAAGAAGATGAAGATGTCAAGGGTTAGGTCGCGAACCTCCGCTTGGTCGCCTGTGGGCATGTCTCAAGGTCCCACCAGTGCTTCGCTCTTCCGCCGCATTTGTTGATTTCGCCTAATCGGCCCGTGTAAGTTTACTTTTATATTTACGCTTCCGCATGGTATGTATTTGATATTCATTTTCTGTATCTGTGAGCACTATCTACTAATCCAGGAAATAGTGTAGTTAATCACAGAGGATTCCGGATGTTAAAATCTGGGGTCTGACAACGTGCATCAGCCTAGTCACTTGGCACATAACATGCACCAACTCGTCTCTTCATGATTATTGTCTTTTGTATGCATCCCGCTTGAGCCACATAGCCTCACTCGTAGTTATATGACCGCCGGACCTCGGCCCATGCTTAGTTTTGGTTCATTGTTGTCGACCGCTATGTCCTCCATGCCGCCTGCACATCCAAAGACCAAGCAACCAAATCGAACGTAAGTTTCATGTACATGACTCACGTTAGTCAAAAATATGTATGATGCAATGTGAAGGACCGAAATGGCAACAGAGGGGGGGTGAATGGTGCCTTAAAAAATTCTCCCACAATTAAACCTAATCTTTTCTCCGATAGCTAAATAGCTGTGAAGAGGAAGATTGATTTCTCACTGGAAACTGAGAGAAAAATCAGAGTGATCTACAGCAGAAACCAAGAAGATCGAGAAGAATACTTGCCGGTCGAAACCGAGAAGGCCACCATGGTCGAAAGATCTTCTGCGTGATCAAGACACACCAGAAACACACCGTGGTTGAACACAACAGAGAATAAACAATAGAAGTCGTCACAACAAAGACCGTGGTCGAAAAGACCAAAGACTGCGTGGTCTAAGCCGTGGTCAAATAGGCTGCCGAACAGAACGTATACAGGAAATACTCTGTTGTCAGGCGCACGACCGAGGAGCAAGAATTTAAAGATCTTTTTGCACAGAGATCCAAAAAGAATGAAACTTGAGACTTAGCTCGTACAAGATCTCTGGAAGTAAAAATACCAAGAACCTCCAAAGTCTTCACAACAGAAGAGGAGAAGACCAGAGTCGAAAACTGAAACAGAGCTCCAGTGCAGTAACCACGTAACTCGGTTTTCATCGATTTCGCTTTTGCTCTCTGGAATGATCTTAGCAAGCGGTACCAGAAACAACTCCCAGCCCCGAGCAAGTGAAGCACAAGCCAACTTCTCGAGAAAACACATATAACAAGAAGAACAAAGAGAAGGCAAATGGATCAAACAAATCATCTCAAGAACAAAACCGAGAAAGATACAGAGAGATGAATCCAATCTTTTCTATTGCACATGGAGGTTTCTACGACCACTCCATCGGAGGTACACGAGCATCCATGCTCTTACCCAGAGACAACTCACACAAGATAGAGAGGAACACTCAGAGCACTCGGGGGACAACCTCACTTCGCTCCTGAGACCTAACCTCTCTATTTATAGTCTCACACGCTAACGGGTCTCAACAGACCACCTGCATGAGAGTCCAAGGTTTGCAGTGCCTCCGTGCTTTGCCCATTACCCAGTGGCAACGGCTCCACCGCTTGCCCAATAGCACCACCAACTCCAGTGCTTTCCCGGAGGACACAGCCTTTGTGCTTTGGCATTTCTCCAAAATGCCCTTCAGAGCCTCCCAAGCTTCCTCCTCATGCCTTGTTGTTTTCGTTACACCACTCGGCAAGACCACGTCCTCTTCGGCTTCCACGCTGCTCGGACCTCAACATCTCCTATGTCTAGTCCCGACCTCTAAGCCTCACCAAGACATGTCTCCCAAGACCGCAACCATCACGCACAACAAAACCATCACATAGCACCGATCCAACTCGCACACTCACGAGCTCAAGACTCTTTTCCACGAAATTAGATTTTACCAAACCTTGTCAAAATGTAGAACAAACCAGTCTACAAGGTCCACAACATCACAAGGAACCCAACCGACCAAATCTCACCGTAATCGGACATGAAATGCACCCTCACGACCAATTTTAGTGATCCCGCACGACCACGGTCATCCAACCGATAACGTGGTCGAAGACGGTTTCGACCACGTTCAATTCGCGCTAACGTGGTCGTAGCTCTCCGAGCGCACAACGCGGTCGCACCACCGAAAGTGCCACAACGTAGTCGTGGCTCCTTTCCCACAACGTGGTCGAGGCCTCGAGCTCCCACAACGTGGTCGTGACGCCCACCCACCACGCCAAAGAACTCGTGACTGCTTACCGAACCCGATACTCGGCAATGTGGTCGACGCCACCCGATATGCGCCAACGTGGTCGTGCGCCTTCCGACCACCGCCGCTTTGCCGAGAACACCTCAACGTGGTCGTACGCCTCGAACGAATTCGACCACGACCAAACGTGGTCGTATGGCATCCTACAAGGTCGTATAAGCGTGGACAAGTCGCATACCGACTTCATTTCGCCCGAGTTAAGATTTTGCGATAAAGCCCAAAACAAACTCAATTTTCCTTCAACCAAGAGTCAAATACTCATCACAAAGATAGGATCATCTCCACATGATCTCTCAATCTCCCTTGATGAGTATATTGACAAACACCGAGAATTAAGAAGTTGAGTTTGTAGAAGTCAGAGGACCGAAATGGCAACAGAGGGGTGAATGGTGCCATTAAAATTCTCAAATAAGATTCAACCCTATCTTTCTCCAATAGCTAAAGAGCTATGAAGAGGAAGATTGGTTGTTCACTAAAAACTCGTAGAGAACAGAGAAATCTTGATTTTAAAACTGAGAGGAAAAGAGTCAAAAGACTGTGGTCGAAATCCAGGAGAGAAATGAACACCGTTGGAAAATCAAACCGTGGTCGTAAAATCGAGAAAAGCGTAACCATGGTCGAATCGGGCCGAGACGATATTCGCGGTGGTCGAGCGACCCACTGAAAATGAGATCACCAAGAAACAAGAAGTCGTGGTCGAATCAACCCACAAGAAATGTAGTGATCGAAAATGAAGACTACGGTCGTATCTCGAGAGTCGTGGTCGTGGCGACACGGCGTGGTCGTTCGACGGTACCGCTAAGACGAAAAAGAATGTAATTGTGGTCATATACAACGCGGTCGGCAACCAAAAGTGCCGTGGTCAAATCGCTAGCAGCGGCAACAAGACGACCGTGTCCGTCTCGCACACGAGACCAAACCGAAAACCGTGATTTACCAGCGTCGTGGTCGTAAGACCGAACACGAGAAGAAGAGCAGCCGACGACCGTGGAACTCGCCGTGGTCGTAAGACGCAACAGAGGATCGGCGCACGCACGACCACCAAAACGAGATTTCAAAGAACTTTTGCCACAAAGACCCTAAGCTCATGAAACTTGAATTCTAGCAAGAGCATGAACTCTAAAAGTGAATTTACCAAGAAAATCAGAAGTCTTTGCTATGGATAGAAAGAACATTACGATCGAACTCGAATGAGGAAGCAATGAGGCGATCGATCGCAAGAACCAGATCGCAAATAACTTTCGATTAAGAAATCGTCGGCCATGAAACTTTGTGCGCATATTGCTCAAGACCTCAAGAAGCTATTCCAATCTTGAAATGAAATCTTAACAACCAGATTGAAACCTTTTGCGATTTGATCGAGAACGCACAAGAAAGAGTTCATAAACCTATGTCGTTGATTAGAACTGCTCGTGGGTCAAAGCTAGCCAACTTATCTTGTAGCACAATCCCACATGTCACTGCGATTCAAAACAATCAACGAAATCAAGCCAAGAACAAGAGAAGATCAAATAGAGAAATCGCAATTAAAACATCCAAGCAATAGACGGAGAACACAACTCAGATAGAGGCAGTGAGATGAATGATTGCATTCATGAAAGTTTCAACATCCACTCCTCTCGGGAGGACAAGCTCTACCCTAGAGCTACACACAGATAAACTCCCAAGGGAGGGAGAGGCGGCTGCCTCCAAGGCCCAGCCGTCCAACTCAACCCTAACTCTTGCCTCCCCTCTCCCTTTTATAGCCTCACATCCGAGACTAACCCTAATGGATCCATCCATTAGTCCACACTGGGGATAACCCGTAAACCCCACCTAACACCGGTTTTATCACTCACTTTGCCCGCTAACTCAAATGCTTTGCCCGCTATCCTACAGACTCACACTTTGCCCGTTAGCGCCAATGAATCCACTTCTTTTCTCGTGTGCTTTACCGAGGGACAGCTTCCTTTGCGCTTTGGCATTTCTCCAAATGCCCTCCCACCGCCTTCCCCGCCCACGCTTGCACCTACTGAGACCTCGTTGTCTTCGGCACCTCCCGGTCGTTCTGGACCCCGACACAGCCCGTGTCTCGTCCCAACCGTCCATGCCTCGCCACAACCGAGCTCGCCCGATCGACCGACCACGGCCGACCACGCCAGCCTCCGACCGGCCGGACTTTGACTTCTCCTAAGTCTAGTCCCGGTCCATCTCGCCACACAACGATCGCACCCGACCTCCCGACCATCTCGAACCTCGGCCTCCCGAGCCTAGTCTCGTCCTCCACGTCGTTGCACGCGTGACCATCACGGTAGCTACAGCTTTGGTTCCTCGCCTCCCGGCCGCAACCACCTCACCACCTCGATCATCTTCTGCGTCTCCGACCGCTCGACCTCAACACCTCCTCGTGCCTAGTCCCGGTCCTCCCACGCTCACCATGAAATAGCTCCAAGTCCTGCAGCCACAAGACAAGCAAACCATCACATAGCACCGCCAAACCAACAAAATGACTCTACACACTCAACAGAGTTCACACCTTTTCCTCGAAAATAGACATTGACAAACCCTGTCAAGAAGATGAACCAACAAGTCCACAAGGTCCACAACATCACCAGAAACCCAACCGACCGATTCCCACCATAATCGGACACCATATGTGCCCACACGACCGGTTTAATGAGCTACATCGACCACGGTCGACATCCGCTAACGTGGTCGAAACAATGAGCGCCCAACGTGATCGAACGCCGATCTCCCAACGTGGTCGAAGACCCACGCGCCTGGCGTGGTCGAAACGCCAGCGCCCAACGTGGTCGACGCCCCAAGCGCCAACGTGGTCGTAAACCCCGGCGCCGACCACCGATCACGACCAACGCGGTCGAAACTTCACAACGTGGTCGTAGATGGCCCTAGAGACCTCCGACCACGGCCAACGTAGTCGTAGAGACCACAACGTGGTCGTACTCACAACGTGGTCGAACCACTGAGTACCCGAATTGCGCCAACGTGGTCGATGCCGAATGTCACAATCGTTGTCGAGCTTGAGCGCCACAACGTGGTCGACTTACCGAGCGCCGACTACCGACCACGACCACGTAGTCGTAAACCCCAGCCACGACTACCGACTACGACCAACGTAGTCGTAAACTCCCCGGCTGGCTTCCGATTACCTTCAACGTGGTTGTACGCCACCCGATAGACTTCCGATCACGTTCAAACATGGTCGTACACCACCCGGCTGCAACCAGAAGGCACTCAACGTGGTCGCACGCACTGTAACGGGTTTCACTACGACCAAATGTGGTCAAATGAGCTCGGTAAATTTCCGACCACGCCAAACATGGTCGCACGGCCATCGCGTGGTCGTAAACCTCCCCGTCGACCTCCGACCACACGCAAAATGATCAGACAAGACAGGACAAGTCGCATACCGACTTCATTTCGCCCGAGTTAAGACTTTGCAATAAAAGCCCAAAACAAACTCAGTTTTCCTTCAAACAACAGTCAAATACTCATCACAAAGATGGGATCATTTCCACATGATCTCTCAATCTCCCCCTTGATGAGTATATTGACAAACACCGTAAAATATGAAGTTGAGTTTGTAGAAGACGACATGGTCCAAAGATAGAAAATGAAATAATGACCATGTCGCCAGAAGGAACACTAGAGCAATAAATAAAGAGCAAATTGATCTTCAAAACTCTAGCAGGTTCCCAGAATTCGAGAAAATTTTCTTTTTTTCTTTTTCTCCAATCTATTCTCCCCCTTTTGGCAATAAACACATCAAGTATGCAAGAGAGAGAATAAGTCATGATGATGGATGAAATGGTCGATTTGATTATTCAAAGTATGCAGAGCCATGAGAATTATCCAAAATGACCAAAATGTATTACACTGCCATAACATACAAGTATGCTACAAGGATCATGACTATGTATGTAAAGTGAAGCTAAGCAAAATAAGGTATAATCTGAATTTTAATTGAAGTGCTTAGCAAGTCAAGTCAAACAAGATTTTAGTCTAGCTAATGATATCCACAAATGATGCAAGCCATGTCAATAAGCTAAATGGTATCAGGAAGCTAGTGTTGAGCAAACTAGAGTGCTATTTGTTCAAGAATGATACAATTGTTGAAGTACATTGAACATTTTTAGCAATTGAGCACATTTGATATTTTTCGAGAGATCACATGGTTGTTTTCAACCATCTTTTTATTCACCATGTGCTAGACCTCAAGCCTTATGCGATCATTCCAAGCGAAGCTTAAGGAAATGATCTTGGTCATCCAAAACTCCCCGAGTTCATGCCTTGTGCAATGGCAAGCCGCCTCATGAGAAAGAATTGGTGAGATCGCTTTTTTCGCACAAAAGAGATCTTTTGCTTTTAATAGATTGTACTAACTTATGTGTCATCAAGAAACTGTGATAGCTCAATCTATTGCTCAACTAAGATTCAAGACTCAACTCACCTATTTGACATGGTGAGAATCATAAAGGATAACACAAGGTCGACTAGTCTCAAATATGAACATGACATGAATTAGGTCAAATTTGGCATTTTAATTAACCTATCATGGTAAAGACTTGACTACACATATAAAGTCATGATCGATTAGCAATGGAGCACAAATCATGGCAAGGTGTAAAGCATTGAAAGCATGTCATAACCGGATAATAATCAAGGCTCAATGTGGTTATATTACAATGCAGAATGCAATGCAGAAAATCCAGCTCCCCCTTAACATGTGATGCAGCTTTTAGTTCAAGTTGAGTTAAGTCAAAATTAAGCTCCAGAAGTTCCCAAATGAACTCCCCCTGAACCAAAGCAATAAACAAGAAGCCGGTAAAGAGAGGAGAAAGCAGCAGTCCTTAAAGCATAGATAAGAGTAAGAAGTCTAGCTAGACGAGAGAAACGCCTAATCTATGCTAGGAGGACTAACCCAAATGCACCCCGATGCAAAGGCAACAAAAATGAGAACAGAGCAAGATAAATGAATAAAGCAAGAAACACGAAACTCCTTCTCACAATAGTCCATAAGGACAAACCACCCTAAGCTCTCCCTGAAGCATAGCCCGAATAGACAGAAAGGATCCAACTCCCCCTAGAGAAGGCAAAAAGAGAAGAACCAAGAAATTTGGCACAAAATCCAGAAAGAGAAGGTTCTAGCTCAAAGAGGTGATTCCCAAACACATCCTATCCTCATGGTCTCTAGTCTATAACCTCATACCACGGGCAAAAAGCACACTATGTCAATGCAAAAGACTCTAGTGGCCAAGAAAAGTTCAACCTAGGTAGAAGAGAATCCTAGAGAACCAAAGCCCAAACTAGGTAGTAAATAATCCTAGAGAACCATTTGGATGAGAGGTGTGAATGAGACAACATCACCTAGAGTTGGCTCCATCTTCAAAAAGACCCTTCTTACCACTAGAAGACATATACTATGCAAAGCCAAGTGGCGGGAGGCGAGCAATCGAAAATCATAAGGGAGAACCAACCTTTGTAGCAGCTTGCTCGGTTGTTTAAGCCGTAGTCGTGGCCGAATTCCATGTCCGTAACGTGGTCGTAGTCAAGTCGACGTTGTCGTAGTCGCGTCCTTCTCATGTTCAAAGTCGAGTCCGAGTCGTGGAAGTAGATGAGTCTCGATCGTGGTCGCGCGCCCCGGTCGTAGCGCCATGTCCCGGCGGTGGTCGTAATGGTGTCCTAGTCGTAGTCGTAAATGAGTGCGGTCATTGCGCCCTGGTCAAGTCGTAACACGAGTTCGCCGAGGGTCCGCACTATGGTCGGGTTCCTACGACGTGGTCGTAATGACCGTGGAGCGGTCAGAATAGTCGTATCACTCTCCCTCATTCATACAACTGCAGCTTAATTATAGGGAACAATCGGTGTCCTAGTACTGGGTAAATGATATACAACATGGAACCAAGATCGAGACAAATGATAACAACAAGAGCATCACTAGTATTAAAGACATAGAACACATGAGAACACGCACCGCCACAAGCTCAATCTAGCCCTCAACAAAGGCATCTAGAGCAGCAAGCCTAGAGCCACCAAATACTAGAAGAAGCTTGTGACCTAACCACAAATCTCATGATATCTAAGCATAAGCGCAGACTAATGCTACAAAGATGTTGTACGCTTTATTTCATGCCAAAACTTAAATGAATAAGATCAAGATATACATGTATCACAATGAATCACAACCATACACATAGCGGTGTGACAGAACAAATACGTAAGCATATGCTAGCATGGATAAAAGCATGTATAATAGAAAATATACAAAGGCATGAATAAACGCAAAGATCATGACACGTAGAAACTATCCAAGATATACCCAAGCTCATACGTCCATATATATGCATACATCATGTAGACATACAACATGACAAATCAAAATCATGAAAAGTATGCTAGCATGTATAAATAATGATGAATGAACATAAGGAGCAAGATGTGAACCATGATAGATAATACAGAGCACAAGGTCATGATGATACTTGACTTCTAATGCACACATTCTACTTAGCTCATGAAGTCAAGTCAAAGCTTAAGCATCTAACAAATACAACAAGGTACATGGAAACTTAAGCAAGATACACATAAAGGCATGATATGAAAGCATTGAGAGAAAACATGCCAAGATGGTACAAGTGAGCACATGAACAAGCACAACATGCTAATTATGATCATCATGAATATAAAAGCATGAGGGTATAGAATAGCTCACAAAGTAGGTGGAGACGCAAATGTGAAAGAGTATGCCTCATGGAGGCCATGTAGTGGAGAACCAAAGAACGCTCTAATTACATGATCAAAGAAAAGACTAGAACCCAATCATTCACATGTTCTCCAACCGGCTCGATACCTACAAATGACAAGTGCTTGGGAACCCAAGACTTGACACACTCACAAAAGAAGTATGCAAGAAAACAAGATGCAATGGATGGTTCAAGCAAGAAGATCAATCCTCGAGGCACGCCGCAAATGGACAACTCGACAAGTGAAACGAGTCCCACAACCGAAAGCGGTGAATACCTTTCTTGAAAGCACCAAGAAAGGAACCAACCAAAGCATCAAAGTAACTCATAACTTCTCCTCGCCAGATGTGCACACCTCGCTTAGGTGAACGAGGTCCACCATTTGAGAAACGGCGAAATCCTTCCTCGTGACAAGACGTAGACAAAGATCAACAAAAGAAACAAGTCCACGATCGATGATGTCCATCCTTCTCACAAAATGAGCAATGGTGCAAGCGCTACAATCGAGACAAGATCCAAAAGACAAAGCACCATTCTTGCTCAAAGAGAAGTCCCTTGGACCAACCGAGAAGAGCCAACAAGAAATGCACTAGCCAAGAATGTAAGCAACTAATCAAAAGGCACAAGTGCAATCAACAATAGAACTATGCTCAAGGAAAGATCCACCTCTTAAATGAAAGAGGTGACAAGGACTCAAGATGAAGTGCTCGATCATCGCACTACTCTCCTCAAAGTATTTTCACAATCTCGTAAGGTAAGACAATATAGGCCGAGATGAGAATGCACGAGTTTAAAGATTGTCCTCTGCTTTCGGTTCTCGTCCGTGCGGTTGGGAAGGTGGTATATCAAGATGCACTAATGTACCGAGAGCCGTGCGCCAAGGGAAAGCACAAGGTCGATTTAATACTACTCTCGGTGCCGCCCCGATGCGGTGACTAAAACGGAAACTTTTTTTTACGACCACAGGTTCTTGTAAATAACATCACCCTCTAACCGAAAACAGCCTCTTGTCGCAAAGGACATTATTGGCAAAAACACCCTAATAAGATTCAAAGGAAAGTTTACAAGATTCCCTACTAGTTGCCAAGCTCCAGATCGGTTAAGATCAAATACAGAGCCAACCTTGCTCTGATACCAATTGTAGGACCGAAATGGCAACAGAGGGGGGGTGAATGGTGCCATTAAAATTCTCAAATAAGATTCAACCCTATCTTTCTCCAATAGCTAAAGAGCTATGAAGAGGAAGATTGGTTGTTCACGGAAAAACTCAGAGAGAACAGAGAAATCTTGATTTTAAAACTGAGAGGAAAAGAGTCAAAAGACTGTGGTCGAAATCCAGGAGAGAAACGAACAGCCGCTGGAAAATCAAACCGTGGTCGTAAAATCAGAGAAAAGCAGAACCGCGGTCGAATCGGCTGCCGAGACGATATTCGCAGCGGTCGAGCGACCCAACTGAAAACAGCAGAGATCACTCAAGAAACAAGAAGTCGTGGTCGAATCAACCCACAAGAAAGCGGTGATCGAAATGAAGACTACGGTCGATGTCGAGAGTCGTGGTCGTGGCGACACGGGCGTGGTCGTTACGACGCGTCGCTAAGACGAAAAAGAATGTAACACTGTGGTCATATACAACGCGGTCGGCAACCAAAAGTGCCGTGGTCAAATCGCTAGTAGTGGCAACAAGACGACCGTGTCCGTCGCATACGAGACCAAACCGAAACCGTGACGACCGCCGTCGTGGTCGTAAGACCAACACGAGAAGAAGAGCAGCCGTACGACCGTGGAACTCGTCGTGGTCGTAAAGACGAAAACAGAGGATCGGCGCACGCACGACCACCAAAACGAGATTTCAAAGAACTTTTGCCACAAAGACCCTAAGCTCATGAAACTTGAATTCTAGCAAGAGCATGAACTCTAAAAGTGAATTTACCAAGAAAATCGAAGTCTTTGCTATGGATAGAAAGAACATTACGATCGAACTCGTATCGCAGGAAGCAATGAGGCGATCGATCGCAAGAACCGTGATCGCAAATAACTTTCGATTAAGAAATCGTCGCCATGAAACTTTGTAGATATTGCTCAAGACCTCAAGAAGCTATTCCAATCTTGAAATGAAATCTTAACAACCAGATTGAAACCTTTGCGATTTGATCGAGAACGCACAAGAAAGAGTTCATAAACCTATGTCGTTGATTAGAACTGCTCGTGGGTCAAAGCTAGCCAACTTATCTTGTAGCACAATCCCACATGTCACTGCGATTCAAAACAATCAACGAAATCAAGCCAAGAACAAGAGAAGATCAAATAGAGAAATCGCAATTAAAACATCCAAGCAATAGACGGAGAACACAACTCAGATAGAGGCAGTGAGATGAATGATTGCATTCATGAAAGTTTCAACATCCACTCCTCTCGGGAGGACAAGCTCTACCCTAGAGCTACACACGATAAACTCCCAAGGGAGAGGCGGCTCGCCTCAAGGCCCACCGTCCAACTCAACCCTAACTCTTGCCTCCCTCTCCTTTATAGCCTCACATCCGAGACTAACCCTAATGGATCCATCCATTAGTCCACACTGGGATAACCCAGTAAACCCCACCTAACACCGGGTTTTATCACTCACTTTGCCCGCTAACTCAAATGCTTTGCCTGCTATCCTAACAGACTCACACTTTGCCCGTTAGCGCCAACAGAATCCACTTCTTTTCTCAGGTGCTTTACCAGAGGGACAGCTTCCTTTGCAGCTTTGGCATTTCTCCAAAATGCCCTCCCACCGCCTTCGCCCACGCTTGCACCTACTGCAGACCTCGTTGTCTTCGGCACCTCCCGGTCGTTTCGGACCCCAAGACGGCCGTGTCTCGTCCCAACCGCCCATGCCTCGCCACAACCGAGCTCGCCTTCCGATCGATCGACCACACCGACCACGCCAGATCTCCGACCGGCCGGACTTTGACTTCTCCTAAGTCTAGTCCCGGTCCATCTCGCCACACAACGATCGCACCCGACCTCCTCGACCATCTCAACCTCGCCTCCTCCACGAGCCTAGTCTCGTCCTCCACGCTGTTGCACGTCGTGACCATCACGGTAGCTACTGCTTTGGTTCCTCGCCTCCCGGCTCGCAACCACCTCACCACCTCGATCATCTTCGCGTCTCCACCGTCCGACCTCAACACCTCCTGTGCCTAGTCCCGGTCCTCCCACGCCACCATGAAATAGCTTCAAGTCCTGCAGCCACAAGACAAGCAAACCATCACATAGCACCGCCAAACCAACAAAACAGACTCTACACAACCAACAGAGTTCACACCTTTTCCTCGAAAATAGACATTGACAAACCCCGCCAAGAAGATGAACCAACAAGTCCACAAGGTCCACAACATCACCGAAACCCAACCGACCGATTCCCACCATAATCGGACACCATATGTGCCCACACGATCGTTTTAATGAGCTACATCGACCACGGTCGACATCCGCTAACGTGGTCGAAACAACAGCGCCCAACGTGATCGAACGCCCGATCTCCCAACGTGGTCGAAGACCCACGCCACAACGTGGTCGAAACGCCAGCGCCAACGTGGTCGACGCCCCAAGCGCCAACGTGGTCGTAAACCCCGGCGCCGACTACCGATCACGACCAACGCGGTCGAAACTTCACAACGTGGTCGAGATGGCCCTAGAGACCTCCGACCACGGCCAACGTGGTCGTAGAGACCACAACGATGGTCGTACTTCACAACGTGGTCGAACCATCGAAACCCGGTGCGCCAACGTGGTCGATGCCGAATGTCACAATCGTTGTCGAGCTTGAGCGCCACAACGTGGTCGACTTACCGAAGCGCCGACCACCGACCACCACCACGTAGTCGTAAACCCCACCACGACTACCGACCACGACCAACGTGGTCGTAAACTCCCTACCGCTTCCGATTACCTTCAACGTGGTTGCACGCCACCGATAGACTTCCGACCACGTTCAAACATGGTCGTACACCACCCTACCGCAACCGAAGGCACTCAACGTGGTCGCACGCACTGAACGGGTTTCGACTACGACCAAATGTGGTCAAATGAGCTCGGTAAATTTCCGACCACGCCAAACATGGTCGCACGGCCACGCTGCGTGGTCGTAAACCTCCTCGTCGACCTCCGACCACACGCAAAATGATCAATGCGAAGATGGGACAAGTCGTACACGACTTCATTTCGCCCGTAGTTAAGACTTTGCAATAAAAGCCCAAAACAAACTCAATTTTCCTTCAAACAACAACAAATACTCATCACAAAGATGGGATCATTTCCACATGATCTCTCAGAAGCCGACATGGTCCAGGAATGAAAATGAATTTATGACCATGTCAACAGAGAGAACACTAGAGCAATAAAATAAAGAGCAAATTGATCTCCAAAGCTCTAGCAAGTTCCTGCATTTGAGAAATTTTCTTTTCTCCAATCTATTCTCCCCTTTGGCAATAAACACATCAAGTATGCAAGAGAGAGATAAGTCATAATGATGGATGGAATGGTGATTTGATTATTCAAAGTATGCAGAGCCATGAGAATTATCCAAAATGACCAAAATGTATTACACCAAGCCATAATATACAAATATGCTTCAAAGATCATGACTAAGTATGTAAAGTGAAGCTAAGCAACATAAGGTATATTCTGAATTTTAATTGAAGTGCTTAGCAAGTCAAGTCAAACAAGATTTTAGTCTAGCTAATGATATCCACAAATGATGCAAGCCATGTCAATAAGCTAAATGGAATCAAGAAGCTAGTGTTGAGCAAACTAGAGTGCTATTTGTTCAAGAATGATACATTTGTTTAAGTACTTTGACATTTTTGCAATTGAGCACAAATGACATTTTTCTTTAGAGAACACATGGTTGTTTTCAACCATCTTTTTATTCAGTCATGTGCTAGACCTCAAGCCTTATGCGATCATTCCAAGCGAGAAGCTTAAGGAAATGATCTTGGTCATCCAAAACTCCCCTGAGTTCATGCCTTGTGCAATGGCAAGCCGTCTCATGAGAAAGAATTGGTGAGATCAGTTTTTCGCACGTAAGAGATTTTTTGATAGATTGTACTAACTTATGTGTCATCAAGAAACTATATAGCTCAATCTATTACTCAACTAAGATTCAAGACTCAACTCAGCCTATTTGACATGGCAAGAACCATAAAAGGATAACACAAAGCTGACTAGTCTCAAATATGAACATGACAGGAATTTGATTAAATTTAGCGTTTTAATTAACCTATCATGGCAAAGACTTGACTACACATATAAAGTCATGATCAAATTAGCAATGAAGCTTAAATCATGGCAAGATGTAATATAAAGAAAACATGTCATGAAAGGATAATAATCAAGGCTCCATTAAGTTATGTTACAAATACAAAAGAAGAACATCCAACTCCCTTTTAACATTTGATGCAACTTTCGCCAAGTTGAGTTATGTCATCATTAAAATCTAGAAGTTCCCAAATGAACTCCCCACAACCAAAGCAATAAAAATCAAGAGTCGGCAAATGAATCGAGAAAGCAGTGGTCCTTAAAGCATAGATAAGATATAGAGGATACCGTGGCTCGATCGACTCTCATCTACCCCATATGTCTCCGTGACAACAACTGCCGAGAAACGCACACTAGAGAGCAAACACGCACTGCTCTGCCCGAGGGTGGCCCAACCTTGCTAGAACCTAAAAGAAGTGAGTGAGCTCAACCTAGTGAGATAAGAAACAGCTATCCTGAAAGCACAAGATAAGAGCAAGAAGTCTAAGCAACTCAGCAAGAGACACACTCTAACCTATGCTAGAAGGACTAATCCCAATGCACCCGTAAATGCAATGCAATAGAAATGAGATAGAAGCATAATCAATATAGTAAAGCAGTAAAGTCCAAGCTCCCCCTCACAACAGTCCATAAGGACAAACCACCCCAAGCTCTCCCAGAGTGAAAACCTCATGCTATCCAAAGGCTTGGTAAAGATATCGACCAACCGGTGGTCACTCTCCACAAACCGAGCACTATGTCACCCTTCTCTACATGGTCTCGAAGAAAATGATATCGATATCGATGTGCTTGGTCCGAGAGTGTTGCACCGGGTTCTTAGCAATGCTAATCGCAGACGTGTTATCGCAAAAGAGCGGAACACGATCGATAGCAACCCAAAGTCCCGCAGTCGAGACCATCCAGCACTTGGCTACAAAGAATCGGTCAAAGAACGTGCTCGGCCTCTGCGGTGGACAGCAACACCGGATCGCTTCCTCGAAGACCAAGAAACAAGAGAAGTGCCAATGAACTGGCAGTGCCCGAAGTGCTCTTCCTATCTATCCTCACCGCAAGGCAAAGTGCATCTCGAATAGGCTCTAAGGGATGAGCACAGATGAGGAAGAGTACCGATACCATAGTCAATGGTAGCTCGAAGGTACCGAAGATGCGCTTCACCGCTTGGCGGTGAGACACGCGAGGAGAAGCTCAAACCGAGCACAAAGACACAGAGAAGTGTATGTCCGGTCTCGGCGGTGGAGGTACAAGAGAGAGCCAATCATATCGAACTCTTTTGATCAAGCGGCTCGCCGTCCTCATCTGGGTCAAGTGTGGCCGTAGAAGCCATCGGAGTCGACACCGGCTTTCCATCACTCATGTCGAAGCGTCTCAGGAGATCACGGGTGTACTTGCCTTGATGCAAGAAGGTACCCTCCCGAGTCTGCTTGATTTGGAAGCCAAGGAAGAAAGTCAACTCACCCATCATGCTCATCTCAAACTCGGTGCTCATGACATCCGAGAACTGTGAAACTAGAGCATGAGAAGAGCCGCCAAAGATGATGTCATCGACATAAATTTGACGAAAGGAAGGTCATTACCAAGCCGTGAATGAACAAGGTCTTGTCAACTTTACCCATCTCGAAATCATGTCTCAATAGATAGGACTTAAGCCTCTCATACCAAGCTCTAGGGGCTTGCTTAAGTCCATACAACGCTTTGGAAAGCTTGAAGACATGACTTGGGTATTTGGGGTTCTCGAAACCTGGAGGTCGTCGACATAGACTTCTTCCTCAATGAAGCCATTGAGAAAGGCACTCTTGGCGTCCATCGGTAAAGCTTGAAACCTTTAGAAGCTGCAAAGGCAAGCGAATTCTAATGGCCTCAAGGCGAGCTACGGGGCAAGGTCTCCTCGAAATCCGACCCTCAACACGGGAGTACCCACATGCAACCAGCCTAGCCTTGTTTGAATGACTACCCCATCCTCACTTTGCTTGTTCTTGAACACCCATTTGGTTCCAATGATATTTTGATCTCGAGGGGGCTCAACAAGCGTCCAGACCTTGTTTCTCTCGAAACTCTCTAGCTCCTCATGCATGGCGTTGACCCAAGACTCGTCGATAAAGTATGACAAACGTCCTTGGGCTCAAAGGAAGCTACGAAGGCGAGTGGAGAGTAAAAGTGACACGCCGAGACTTGGAACGTGTGACTCGCTCAAATAGATCTCAATCATACTTTCGGAAGGATGAGATTTTTGGATATGTCTTGGAGGTCTGGATGAGATGAAGAAGTGGCCTCTACCTCGTTACTGACGGGTAGGAGCAGAGCCACTAGCTCCGTATAGCGTATAGGTGTCGATCGCCTCGAGGTGCGGTGGAAGAAGGCACCTCTAGGGGTGGAGAAGGGGCCGGATCGAGTAGACAACCCTCATCTCCATCATCCTCATCATCCACAAAGATGGTCTCGGACCGCTCTAGTGAACCTCGAGATATCGGGCCTAGTCCCTGACCGCCTCATCGAAAGTTACCTCTTTCTACCATTTTACTAGACTCAGCCTGCACCCTATAGGCCCGCCAAGAAGTCGAGTAGCCAGAAAAAGTCCATCACAAGAACGTGACTCGAACTTATCTAGGTTCCGGACTTCAAAATAAAACACTTGCAACCAAACACACGAAAATGAGAAACACTAGGCTTTCGCCCGTGTCTCAACTCATAAGAAGTGTGCAAGTGTGCCGAAAACTCGATTGGAAACATGGCACGCGGTGGCTATAGCCTCGACCAAAACTTCCGCGGTAGAGTACTCATCAAGCATCGTCCCGCCATCTCGACCAAGGTGCGGTTCTTTCTCTCACAACGCCATTCTGGCGAGGGACGATGGAGAAGAGAACGGTGCTCTACACCGTCTCACCACAGAAACTCTCAAAGTAGGAATTCTTGAACTCCGTGCCATTGTCATCGCGGATCGCTCGTAAGGCACCGGAAGCTCAGCAGAAAGCCTCTTGAAAAGACCTCGGAAATGTGAAACGTCTCATCCTTGAGGCTAAGAAAACACCCAAGAGTACCTCGAAGTCATCGACCACGACAAGAACATACCACTTCCCTCCTGCAGATTGCACTCGAGCCGGTCCGACCGTGTCCATGTGGAGCAATTGTCCGGTGCATCGGTCATAGTCACTCAGTGGGGAGGGTGAGAAGCGGCAACCATCTTGCCGTATCTGGCATGGGCGCAAACAAGATCTTTGACCATCTTGAGTTTCGGCAGACCACGAATGAGATCGTGGTCGCTTTCGGGTCAAATGGTCAAATCAATATGACCAAGTCTCCTATGCCGAAGGAAAGGTCGCGGGACTCGAAGCAAGCAAACAACGGAGAGGATCACCAAAAGACTCGGAAAAATCAGCACGAAAGATCCTCCCAAAGCGAGAAATCCATAAACCGGACTACAGAAGAATCAAGAATTTTGCAATTGTTTTCTTAAAGCTCACCTCGAAATTGTCATCGGTCGAGAGGCCGAGAGCAAATTGTACTGCAGCTTGCTAACTAAAGCAACATCTTTCAAAATAAATGAATCATTAATGCACACAGTACCTTTGGCGATGGCGCGCCAGATGAAGCATCTCCAAAGGTGATAGTCTCATCACCGGAGCACGGCAAGGAAGAAAACCAGCGGGAATCTCCGGTCATGTGTCGTGAACACCGAGTCTACAAGCCAAACCTTTCCTTCCCCGCCCGGCTAACCCGAGTCAACAAGAGAGCAAAGTCTCGATCTTGGGATAAATCAAGATAGATTTTGGAATCCAATCTTTGAGTCACACGTCGAGCGTAAGAAGTAGTCACACACAACCGACCTCTAACTACCCTACACTCTCCGTCGCTCAAGAGCGTAAGGTCTATGAGCAGACACAGGCATTCTTTGGTCCGATCGCTACGGACGAGCGAGTCTGCCGACAGGTGATCACGCCGCGGTAGGCATCTCGATGGGAAAACGAGATCTACCCTCGGGACGGCGGAAGTCACGACCGAGAGGAAGCACGAGGACGAAAAACAGAAGACTCAGAAAAACCAAGTCCTCGGTGCTGCCCAAAGCTACCAAGAGTAGCAAACCTAGACCTCGTGTTGGTCTTGTTAGAAATCTCCCGGTGATACTTGCCACCGGTGAGATCAGAGCTCACAATGAGGAGTATAAACACAACGTGAACACTTGGAACACTCTGTATTTTGGTGCAGCCGAAGAGAGGCTGCTTTTCTAGAGTTTTCTTCCTTTTATTCACAGACTTTACAAAGGCTGAAGTTCTTGGTTGGATAGCCGCACATTCCGCTCAAGCGAGCCGCGTCCACAACCAATCACTCCGGGTCATCGCGAGCTATTCTCGCCATGCCCTCCCTCGCCTGACGCCACCACATCACGGTGCTCGTGCGCATGCAATCCGAAAATGAAAGCATGCAAGTCTAACTGACTAACTAACTGAAACATGCAAGGCTAAATGACTAACGCATGCGCAAGGATTACTAACAAATTCTCCTCCTAATTCTTGCGCACACTCTGTAAATCAATGACCCCAAGCTTAGAACGCAGTTCACAAAAACGCTCACGTCCCAGGGCCTTTGTCAAAATATCAGCCAGCTGCTTAGCAGTTCCAATGGACTCAACTGTGACCCTATTTTCCTCGATGCATTCTCGAATAAAATGGTATCTAACATCGATATGCTTGCTACGATCATGAAAAACAGGGTTCTTACTCAGTTGGATGGCCGACTGATTGTCAATCTTCAGATTAATGACGCCGGGCTTCTTGCCTTTGAACTCTGCAAGAAGTCGCGCTAACCAAATTCCACGGCGGTCCGCGATCGTTGCAAAGAATATACTCGACCGCATGATGAAAGGGCCACCACCTTTTGCTTTTGAGACGCGGTTATTATGTTTACGCCAAGGAAGAATAGGGCCTTGGAGGTGCTTTTCCTTGTATCAATGTCTCCCGCAAGGTCAACATCACGGTAACCTTCAAGTTGTGCCTCCTTCTCCCGCTTATAGTGACAACCGTAGTGAAGAGTTCCTGCAATGTACCTAAGTACTCTCTTCACTGCTGCCATATGTTCAGTGGTGGGATTCTCCATGAATCTACTAATGTATCCCACTGAGTATGCCAAATCTGGCCTAGAATTCACCAAATAGCGCAGAGAACCAACAATGGACCTGTACTGAGTAGCATCAACGGCGGCGTAACTAGACTTACTCGGTTTAACACAGGCTCCATTGGAGTGTTGATTGCATTGCGACTGTCGGACCGGCACCCTCAAGATCTTTCTTTGCATATGCTCTCTGGCTTACAATGATTCCCTCCTCAGATTGTATCACCTCCATGTTGGTGATATGCCCTAGAGGCAACATGGAGATGTTGAATATATCACATACTATGTTTATGATACATTGATTTGTTCCTTGAAATAGACATTATCATTATTGATCAATGAGTATGTGACTTATTCATGAGACTCTTAATGCCAAAATGTTGCTATTTCTAAATGATCCACGATTATATTTCATATGAGGAACAAATATGATTCAAAGATCAACATATGTATTGATTGATGATCATGTCTCATGGATCATGGTATGGAGATACCAAATCAATAATATGGACATGTGTTAGTGAACATATGTTGGATAGACCCGCCATGAGACCTGCGAGAGATTCCAAGTGTCATCGGTTGGTCTCAAGTAGTGTTTATGTGGAATCCTTAGACTTGAGATCATCATGGTTCCCGAAGATGCGTAGTAGCTTACTTTGGGACTACTAAACACTACTCCGTAACTGGGTAGTCATAAAAGTAGTCTTTGGGTTTGCCATGAAACATGTAGTGGGATGTGAATGATCAAGATAGAATTTGCCCCTCCTTATGGGAGAGATATCTACGGGCCCCTCGATGTAATGGATTATGAAAGTGCATGGCCATGCCAAGGTGATTGAGGTCAATCACGAGTTTATAATCCATCACGGAATCGAGAGGTGATTGAGCTATTAAGAGGATGACACGGTCTCGCCTTGAGCTTAATCTATATCGTGAGGCAAAGGGATTAGTACATGAGAACATTACGAGTTCGGTAGATATGATCTTTACGTATACTTTGGGGTTAATATGTCTTGCTAGAGGCCGCTATTGCGGTGACCGGAAGGTGTTTACGGGTCGCGACCAAGTATACGTGAACCTACTGGTCGCACACTTAGCGGGTTGGAACACTAATTCGAATGTGATTGGGATATGGGCTCAATTCGGATAGAGATCCTGGATAGACTCCTATTGGGCCTCGGTCCACGAGGCCCAAGTGAGGAGGTCTATATATATGGAGGCGGTGGGGGGAACACTGATAATCCAGAGCTAATCCGTGGCCGCCACCTCGAGCCAAACCCTAGCCGCTCGCATGAAGTGCCGGTACACTCGCGATCGGCGTTCAAATTTCCTGACGTGTGGATACCGTGGAGGCGCTGCCGTTCTGGCGTTGATCGGCATCAACAACCTCTGATTGGATCGCTCGTGGTGTGGTTGATCGCGTGGAGGAGGCGATCGGTTCGGGACGATCGACTACTTCCACTACTACTTGACGCCGCGTGGTTGGATCGGCTTCTCCAACTCTTCTTCATTGCAAGGCGTCTAGTGGTAACGATCCATGATCCCTCCTTAAGCATGATGTTCTTGTGTGCGCGGTGAAAAATTTTGTTTTACGCTCTCGTAGCCTACTCGCGATCCATTACTCCAAGCGAGAAGCTCGGAAAAGCGAAGGTATAGGGGTCGATCGCCTCGAGGTGCGGTGGAAGAAGGCACCTCTAGGGGTGGAGAAGGACCGGATCGAGTAGACAACCCTCATCTCCATCATCCTCATCATCCACAAAGATGGTCTCGGACCGCTCTAGTGAACTCGAGATATCGGGCCTAGTCCCTGACCGGCCTCATCGAAAGTTACCTCTTTCTACCATTTTACTAGACTCAGCCTGCACCCTATAGGCCCGCCAAGAAGTCGAGTAGCCTGAAAAAGTCCATCACAAGAACGTGACTCGAACTTATCTAGGTTCCTGACTTCAAAATAAAACACTTGCAACCAAACACACGAAAATGAGAAACACTAGGCTTTCGCCCGTGTCTCAACTCATAAGAAGTGCAAGTGTGTTCAAGAAAAACTCGATTGGAAACATGGCACGCGGTGGCTATAGCCTCACCAAAACTTCCGCGGTGTAGAGTACTCATCAAGCATCGCCCGCCATCTCGACTAAGGTACGGTTCTTTCTCTCCACAACGCCATTCTCCGAGGGACGATGGAGAAGAGAACGGTGCTCTACACCCGCCTCACCACGAAACTCTCAAAGTAGGAATTCTTGAACTCGTGCCATTGTCACCGCGGATCGCTCGAAGGCACCGGAAGCTCAACAGAAGCCCACCGAAAAGACCTCGAAATGTGAAACGCCTCATCCTTCGAGGCTAAGAAAACACCCAAGAGTACCTCGAGAAGTCATCGACCACCACAAGAACATACCACTTCCCTCCCGCAGATTGCACTCGAAATGGTCCGACCGTGTCCATGTGGAGCAAATGTCCTGCATCGGTCATAGTCACTCGGACCGAGGGTGAGAAGCGGAACCATCTTGCCGCATCAAGATGGAGCGCAAACAAGATCTTTGACCATCTTGAGTTTCGCAGCACCACCTAATGAGATCGTGGCCGCTAACTCGGGTCAAATGGTCAAATCCAATATGACCAAGTCTCCTATGCCAGAAGGAAAGGTCGCGGGACTCAGAAGCAAGCAAACAACGGAGAGGATCACCAAAAGACTCGGAAAAATCAGCACGAAGATCCTCCCAAAACGAAAATCCCGCAAACCGTACTCACCAAGAATCAAGAATTTTGCAATTGTTTTTCTTAAAGCTCACCTCGAAATTGTCATCGGTAAGCTGAGAGACTGAGAGCAAATTGTACTGCAGCTTGCTAACTAAAGCAACATCTTTCAAAATAAATGAATCATTAATGCAAGACAAGCACCTTTGGCGATGGCGACCCCAGATGAAGCATCTCCAAAGGTGATAGTCTCATCACCGAGCACGGCAAGGAAGAAAACTAACGGGAATCTCCGGTCATGTGTCGTGAACACCCGGAGTCTACAAGCCAAACCTTTCCCTTCCCTGCCCGGCGAACCTGAGTCAACAAGAGAGCAAAGTCTCAAGATCGGGATAAATCAAGATAGATTTTGGAATCCAACACCGAGTCACACGCCGAGCGTAAGAAGTAGTCACACACAACCCACCTCTAACTACCCTACACCTCCGTCGCTCAGAAGCGTAAGGTCTATGAATGACCAAGTCGCTGGTCGGGTCCGATCGCTACGGACGAGCGAGTCGGTGCACCGAACAGTCGATCACGCCGCGTAGGCATCTCGATGGGGAAAACGAGATCTACCCTCGTGACGGCGAAGTCACGACTGAGAGGAAGCACGAGGACCAAAAACAGAAGACTCGGAAAAACCAAGTCCCTGTCGCCCAAAGCTACCAAGAGTAGCAAACCTAGACCTCGTGTTGGTCTTGTTAGAAATCTCCGTGATACTTGCCACCGGTGAGATCGAGCTCACAATGAGGAGTATAAACACAACGTGAACACTTGGAACACTCAGTATTTTGGTGCACCAAGAGAGGTCGCTTAGAGTTTTCTTCCTTTTATTCACGTACTTTACAAAGGCTGAAGTTCTTGGTTGGATAGCCGCACATTCCGCTCAAACGAGCTGCGTCCACAACCAATCACTCCCGGGTCATGCGCGAGCTATTCTCGCCATGCCCTCCTACGCGCACGGCCACCACATCACAGTGCTCGTGCGCATGCAATCCGAAAACAGAAAGCATGCAAGTCTAACTGACTAACTAACTGAAACATGCAAGGCTAAATGACTAACGCATGCGCAAGGATTACTAACAAATTCTCCTCCTAATTCTTGCGCACACTCTGTAAATCAATGACCCCAAGCTTAGAACGCAGTTCACAAAAACGCCACGCCCCGTGGCCTTTGTCAAAATATCGGCCACCGCTAGCGGTCCAATGGACTCAATCGTGACCCTATTTTCCTCGATGCATTCTCGAATAAAATGGTATCTAACATCGATATGCTTGCTACGATCATGAAAAATGGGTTCTTACCGCTTGGATGGTCGATCGATTGTCAATCTTCGACACGACGCCGCTTCTTGCCTTTGAACTCGCAAGAAGTCGCTAACCAAATTCCTCGGCAGTCCGCAATCGTGCAAAGCAATATACTCGACCGCATGATGAAAGGGCCACCACCTTTTGCTTTTGAGACTGCCAGGTTATTATGTTTCTGCCAAGGAAGAATAGGACGCCGGAGGTGCTTTTCCTTGTATCAATGTCTCCGGCAAGGTCACTGTCACAGTAACCTTCAAGTTGTGCCTCCTTCTCCCGCTTATAGTGACAACCGTAGTGAAGAGTTCCCGCAATGTACCTAAGTACTCTCTTCACCGCCGCCATATGTTCGGTGGTGGGATTCTCCATGAATCTACTAATGTATCCCATCGAGTATGCCAACCGCCTAGAATTCACCAAATAGCGCAGAGAACCAACAATGGACCAGATCGAGTAGCATCAACAGCGAGGCGTAACTAGACTTACTCGCTTTAACCTGGCTCCATTGAGTGTTGATTGCATTGCACCGTCGCACAAAGACCCTCCAAGATCTTTGCTGCATATGCTCTCTGGCTTACAATGATTCCCTCCTCAGATTGTATCACCTCCATGTTGGTGATATGCCCTAGAGGCAACATGGAGATGTTGAATATATCACATACTATGTTTATGATACATTGATTTGTTCCTTGAAATAGACATTATCATTATTGATCAA
The DNA here is from genome assembly GCA_036346245.1 of Bonia amplexicaulis. Classification (NCBI taxonomy): domain Eukaryota; kingdom Viridiplantae; phylum Streptophyta; class Magnoliopsida; order Poales; family Poaceae; genus Bonia; species Bonia amplexicaulis. Next base: position 93,429 of record JAYGGG010000528.1, on the reverse strand, counting down.
TGAGTATGTGACTTATTCATGAGACTCTTAATGCCAAAATGTTGCTATTTCTAAATGATCCCGATTATATTTCATATGAGGAACAAATATGATTCAAAGATCAACATATGTATTGATTGATGATCATGTCTCATGGATCATGGTATGGAGATACCAAATCAATAATATGGACATGTGTTAGTGAACATATGTTGGATAGACCCGCCATGAGACACCGCAGAGATTCCAAGTGTCATCGGTTGGTCTCAAGTAGTGTTTATGTGGAATCCTTAGACTTGAGATCATCATGGTTCCCAAAGATGCGTAGTAGCTACTTTGGGACTACTAAACACTACTCCGAATCGGGTAGTCATAAAAGTAGTCTTTGGGTTTGCCATGAAACATGTAGTGGGATGTGAATGATCAAGATAGAATTTGCCCCTCCTTATGGGAGAGATATCTCGGCCCCTCGATGTAATGGATTATGAAAGTGCATGGCCATGCCAAGGTGATTGAGGAGTCAATCACGAGTTTATAATCCATCACGAATCGAGAGAGTGATTGAGCTATTAAGAGGATGACACGGTCTCGCCTTGAGCTTAATCTATATCGTGAGGCAAAGGATTAGTACATGAGAACATTACGTGTTCACCGATATGATCTTTACGTATACTTTGGGGTTAATATGTCTTGCTAGAGGCCGCTATTAACGTGGTGACCGGAAAGGTGTTTCGGTCGCGACCAAGTATACGTGAACCTGCTGTGGTCGCACACTTAACGGGTTGGAACACTAATTCGAATGTGATTCGGATATGGGCTCAATTCGGATAGAGATCCTGGATAGACTCCTATTGGGCCTCGGTCCACGAGGCCCAAGTGAGGAGGTCTATATATGGAGGCGAGGGAGAGGAACGCACCGACAATCCCGAGCTAATCCGTAGCCGCCACCTCCGAGCCAAACCCTAGCCGCCGCGAGTGCCGGTACACTCGCGATCGGCGCCCAACCGGGACGGTGGATACCGGGGAGGCGCCGCTCGTTGCGGCGTTGATCGGCATCAACAACCTACGATTGATCCGCTCGTGGTGTGGTTGATCGCGTGGAGGAGACGATCGGTTCGGACGATCGACTACTTCCACTACTACTTGACGCCGTGGTTGGATCGGCTTCTCCAACTCTTCTTCATTGCACGCGTCTAGTGGTAACGATCCATGATCCCTCCTTAAGCATGATGTTCTTGTGTGCGCGGTGAAAAATTTTGTTTTCGCTCGTAGCCTACTCGCGATCCATTACTCCAAGCCGAGATAATACTTCAGCAGTCCCAGATCACTCATCTGGAATGTATTCTTCATCTCTTGTTTGAACTGGTCAATGTCTGAGTGGTTTCCACCGGTGATCACCAAATCGTCAACATAGACTCCCACGATGAGCCGTCGTGCTCCCTGACCACGCAGGTACACAGCATGCTCGGATGTACTCCTGGTGAACCCAAGCTTGAGCAGCGAGGCGTCCAGCTTGGAGTACCAGGCGCGCGGGGCTTGACGCAGACCGTAGAGCGCCTTGATCAGATGGAGCACCCTGTGCTCCTGCCCCTTAAGCACGAACCTGTGGGCTCGTCGACGAGACGCCTCTCCGGCAGTTAAGAAAAGCCGACTTGATGTCCATGTGGTGCACTGACCACCCCTCGCTCGCGGCATAGGCCAGCAGCAACCGCACGGACTCAAGCCGCGCCACCGGAGCGAAAACTTCGTCGAAGTCGATCCCTTGGTGTTGCACATATCCCTTGGCGACGAGTCTGGCTTTAAACTTGGCAACTAGGCCGGCTTCATCTCGCTTGGTCTTGTAGACCCACTTGAGGCCGATCGGCCTTACCCCAGGCGGTGGATCGACGACCTCCCAGGTGTCATTCGCCTCGATGGAGGTGAACTCATCGAGCATGGCGTGACGCCAATTCTCGTGCTCCTCTGCCTCCTTGAATGATGTCGGCTCGGCCGTTTGCGCAAGAGCAACGCTCCTCCGGCTCTGTGCGGCAAGCCACAGCGGTGTGGTCGGTCCCAAGATATTGTTGATGTTGCGGTACCGGACTGGGACGTCGTCGTCGTGGTACGCGTCCAGATGTTGTGGCGCCGCCTCGGTGGCGACACGAACTCGATCGGAGCCGCGTCCTGGAGTGAAGGCGTGCCCGGCGTCGCGCTCCCAGTGGTGTGCACTGGCGAGGCATGTGCTGATGATGCTGGCGAGGCGTGGGCCGATGGTGCTGGTGAGGATGCTGGTGAGGACGATGGTGAAGCAGCAGCCTCGGCCGATGTACTCGCGCTCGTCGTCATTGTGGTGGTGATCGACCCGGGCGACGCCAGGTTGAAGTTTTCGACGACGAAGTCTTCCATCTCGCTGCGTTGGCCCTCAGTCCAGGACCACTGCGCCATTTCTTCAAACACCACGTCGCGGCTGATGTGCACGCGTCGTGATACCGGGTCGTACACCCGGTACGCCTTGGATCCTGCTTCATAGCCGACGAAGATGGTGCGCTTGCTCGGTCGTCGAGCTTCCTCAAGTTTGGTGTCGTCACCTTCATGTGCGCAATACACCAAGGTGCGCAGATGGTGGATGCCGAGGACACTTCGGTCCAAAGCTCGTAGGAGTCTTGCCACCACGCTCTGGACGACGGCGATTGAGCGTGAGACGGCCGTGGTGACCGCCGCCCGAGTCGCCGGAGCCCTTCGCCTTGAGCATGCTCCGAGCAGCCCCGACTACGGTTTGATTGCGACGTTCGACGACGCCGTTTTGCTGAGGAGAGTAGGCGCGTCACCGCGACGAAGTCCCAGCAACAGCAATACAAAGATGAAGTCCTTTGCTAGGAACTCTCCTCCCCGATCCGTGCGGAGTGCACGAACCACCTTGCCGGACTTGCGCTCCGTCGCGGCCTGGATGCGCTTGATCGCCGTGGGTGCCGCATCCTTCCGGGAAGCGAGACGACCACATATACCGGGAGCAGTCGTCGACAAGGAGGAGGAAATACCGATTTCCACTTGGTGTCGGCGGCGAAATGGGGCCGCAGAGGTCACCGTGGAGCAGTTGTAGCACCTCCGTCGCTCGTCCGAGTGCTCGTTGGGGAAACGGTGTGCGCCGATGCTTGCCGGCGAGACACGCTTCACAGACTTGCTCCACTTGGGTGAGCGGGGGCATGCCGCGGACAAGGCCATCCCTGCCCATCTTGCGTAGCGCGGCGAAGTGGAGATGGCCGAATCGGGCGTGCCAGATCCACGCTTCCTCTTCTCCCCGCGCCGCCAGGCAGACGGGCCGTGCGATGTCGACTTGAGCACGAGCCGCCCGGTTGCGGTGGATCTTGGCAAGCGTCGCCGCCTCGTCGCGGATCGCATCACCCGCCTTCGACCGAGAGCGGTATCCAATCTCGTCGAGCTGCCCGACCGAGATGATGTTGGCGGTGAGGCGCGGCAGGTAGTAGACGTTGGAGATGGCGCGGTGTTCGCCGGTCTTGCAGGAGAATAGCACGGTGCCGATCCCCTCGATGCGGGCGACGGAGCCGTCGCCGAAACGCACGGACCCAGTGACGCCGGCGTCGAGACTGGAGAACGCCCCCCGCGAACTCGACATGTGATTGGATGCACCCGTGTCCAGGACCCATCGCTTCGGGTCCCGGTCCCCGGATTCATCGAAGGCGGCGAAGACCTTGTCCTCGACGAAGTGGAGTTGGCCATCGTTGCAGATCGACGGCGGGATCGCCGGAATCGAGGCCGGCGGCGTCGCTGCGAGTTGGGGATGGATCCCCTCCTCCTGCACGGTGCTGAGGGCAAGAAGTAAAGTGGACTCTTCATCCTGAGCTATGTGGGCCTGCTCCACCTTCTTTTTACCTCGGCACTCTTTGGCCCAATGGCCCTTCTTCCCACAGTTCTTGCACACGTCGTTGGGGACGGTCTGGCCCGCGTTCGTGCCGCCCCGCGAGTCGTTGCTGCTACCGCCGCTGTGCCCACGCCCTCTGCCGCGACGCTTACCGCGGCCGCCGGAGTTCGACCAGCCGCGATTTGTCTCGTGATCCCGCTTGTAGCGCTAATCCATCGCCCTCGTGAGCGGCGCTTTAGCCATCGACGTTCTGCACCGACGCCGATACAACGTCGTCCGCCGCCTTGAGTCTCCCTGTAACCTCCTCAATCGAGAGCGTGTCGATGTCGAGGAGTGTCTCGATGGAGACGACGAGCTGCTTGTACCTTGGTCGAGCGACGCACAGAAATTTAGCCACTACCTTGGACTCCGGTTCTGGGTCGCCGAGGATCGACAGCCGTTGCACGATGTTCGTCAGGCGAAGGGAAAAATCTTCGACCGATTCGCCGTCGCGGAACATGATCTGCTCGTACTTGGCGTGCAGGCTCTGTGCCGTCGACTTCCGCACTCGATCATCCCCGATGCGCATCGATTTGATCGCCTCCCACGCCTCCTTGGCCGACGGCTTGGTCGCCAGGGTGGGAACCATCTCCTGAGGCACCCCACTGCAGATCGCCTCTAGTGCGGTGCGGTCGTCGTGGAAGTCGGCGCCATCATGCTCGACGGCATCCCAGAGATGACGAGCTTGGAGCTTCAGCTTCATCAACAAAGACCATGAGTCATAGTTGGTCTTCGCAGCCGCGCCAATTCCCGAGCCGCGGACTCCCCGATCACACGCTCAACCACGACCACGTGGACGACGTGCGCCACGGGTTCGCGGCGGTGGCGCCGCGATCCGCGATCGGCGCGACGGTGAGCGGCTTGGTGACGACGTGCGTGGCGGCGTCTTGTCGATTGATCCTTCACCACTGCCCGAGCCCGGTGGTGTGCGGCCACGTCTACCCGTCGGCGACACCATGGCGGCGTAAGGTCCCTTACGTTGCAGCTCTGATACCAATTGTTAGAAATCTCCTGGTGATACTTGCCACCGGTGAGATCAGAGCTCACAATGAGGAGTATAAACACAACGTGAACACTTGGAACACTCTGTATTTTGGTGCAGCCGAAGAGAGGCTGCTTTTCTAGAGTTTTCTTCCTTTTATTCACAGACTTTACAAAGGCTGAAGTTCTTGGTTGGATAGCCGCACATTCCGCTCAAACGAGCTGCGTCCACAACCAATCACTCCCGGTCATGCGCGAGCTATTCTCGCCATGCCCTCCTACGCCAGCACGCCACCACATCACGGTTCTCGTCGCATGCAATCCGAAAATGAAGCATGCAAGTCTAATCGACTAACTAACTCGAAACATGCAAGGCTAAATGACTAACGATGCGCAAGGATTACTAACGTGTCTTAGGTGCACTCAAGGTCCGGGTCGACCACAATACGCCTAAGAGACTCAAGACGGTCTCTTGGCGCGATCTTGGCGCTTGAAGCATTGGTCAATCGATGTCCATCCTTCGACGAAGGTGCAATGATACTTTGCCTTCGAGGGGTCAAGTAGCATGAGATGGCTTCGCTTTTGAGAGGTCAAGCCGCAGTGAAATCACCTTGTCAGTCGAAATCCCTTGGACAAAGCCCACGATCTAAATTGAACTTTCTTGTTCTTGGGCTTGACCTCGATCACACTGCGCTGCTACGGATCCGAGCACCATGGTGGATGCTTCTTCACATCCTCATGAAAATCATATCCTAGACCCTTTTAAATCGGAAATCTTAGACCTGTCTAGAATAAGGTTGAGCTTCTTCTTGCCTCCTACAAATTTCTCGAGAGTGTTCATAAGATACCGACACTCCCGAAGAGAGAGGCGCAAGAGGAGCGTGTAGAAGAAGAAAGAACAACGGGAGGAGAGGAAGAAGAACCAATGTAAGAAGAGCGAATAGCACGTGCGTATTTTTCCTTATGCACGCCACCTCAACCTTGAGGGCTTCGCAGACACACAGGGGGCAGCCCTAATCCTAGCCATTTGGTTCTCGTAACTCTTCCTAAACGTCTCTACCATGTCCTTATCCTTTTCCAACATTTCAGCACAGAAAGCACAGGAAGGATGTGGTTTTTCTAGAAGGTCCTTAGTTAGCTTCACACACTTTTCATCTAAGGCAATCAAATCAGATTTTAGTTTATTACAACTTTTGCATGGTGAGCTAACAGGATCCTTAGAAGCATACTGAGCCATTTTCTTATTATCATCAACAAATTCTTGAAACTGCTTGGAGACGATTCAAGTTCAATGAGAAGTTTGGGACAATTTGCACATGAAGTAATAGGCTCAAGTAAAAGGCTTGTAACTCAGCAATTTTGTGATCTCGCCCTTTTAAGTTCATTTTTAAATTATTGCAACTTTCACAAGTCTCAGGCAGATCAAGCAACATGGTATAAAGACCTCTAAAAGCATTGTCCTTATCCTCACATGAGGTGCAAGAAATAGTCTCAACAGTAGAAGATGAAACAGGAACTACCCTACTCATCTCAAGCTCAGCAAGAAGACTAATGTTCTCCACCTTAACAATGTCAAGTTCCGAGACGACTATCATGCGAGGTCCTTAGTTTCTCCATGTCTCCAAGCAAGGCAATGCATGTATCACATTCGTCACGGGAGGGAGCGAGATGTAAGTGAAGTAAGCTCCGTGACAATCTAGCTACTTCCTTCTCTAACTCAAGACACCTAGCCTTAGCTCTAGCATGAAATCCACCTAGCTTAAGAAAAGCATGATTGAGCTGGTCATAGGTGGGGCATACCTCGTCCGAGTCGGAGTACAGCTCGCTGTCGCTCAGTTCGCCCTCGAGGGCCATGAAGCACATGCCGGAGAAGTCGTCGCCGCTCTTGGGGTCTTGATCACCCGTCCCGTCGTCGTCGCTCCATCCCTCCACCTCGCTGAGGTCGAGGTCGTCGAACGCGGTGAGGACGCGGTGGAACAGCTTTTTGGCCTTCCCAAAGTCGCGGTACTTCTTTTTGCCTTGCGTCTGAGCTGGAGGCTTCTTGTTGCGGTTCTTGTCGATGTAGTCGTTCTTGCCGAACCGCCAACGCCGCTTTTGCCCTTCTCCGCTTTGGGCGGTTGCCGAATGTGGTTGGGGCCACCACACTCAAAGCAAATCATCGGTCCTTTTCTTTTTCGTCCCTCCTTCTCTTGTAAGCATGGGAGAACTTCCGAGCTAGGAGGGCCACTGTTCATACTCTAGCCGCTCTAACCGATCATCGCCACATCACGAGAGCATTTAGGGAGAACCCGCAAAGAGAATCGGCAGAAGAACCGAGTCCGGTGAGATCCGTGACTAGAGCCATCGACAGACTTCGACCGACGAGAGACTATGTCAATCTCGTGAGTCTTGAGGCGAGTAAAGCGCATCAAGAGTCAAGGTCGAGGTCCGTGATGTCCTTGATGGTAGTTACCTTCATCTCCCAAACCCGAAGATCGAGTGCGTAAGCATCTGTCGGCGTTATCCGAGTCGGAGTATGTGAGACCGACCGCTCGGAGATTGCTCAAAATCTTGTGAAAACGTGAAAAGCACTCGTCAAGGGACTCTCCGAAGAAGCATCTCGAATTTCTTTGTATTCGCTGAACCGATCCTGCCGAACCGTCTTGATCCGGGAGGTGCCCTCATGGTATGCATCGAGGTCACCCGGATGTCGTGAGCGGACGACGGTGAGAGATGCGATCAAATTCGCTTCGCTCAATCCTCGTATGATGATGTTCCTTGCCTTTGCATTTGCTCAACATCGACCATATTCCGGCATTGATGTTCTCATCGGCGAACAACAAATTGTATTTTCACCTTCCGCCAAATAGCATACCCCTGAGCCTGGATATATGTTTCCATTCGGCTCTTCCAGAAGGGGTAATCCAGGCCATCGAAAATAGGCGGCTTGGTGGAATACTTGTCTGTTGCTATGGCTCTTTGAGACCGGTTAAGATCTATGAAGAAGAGCTAACCGCTCGATACCAATTGAAGGACCGAAATGGCAATGAGGGGGTGAATGGTGCCTTAAAAGTTCTCCCACAATTAAATCTAATCTTTTCTCCGATAGCTAAATAGTCGTGAAGAGGAAGATTGATTTCACCGTAATCGAGAGAAAATCGAGTGATCTACAATGAAACCAAGAAGATCGAGAGAAGAATACTTGCCGGTCGAAAACTGAGAAGGCCAGCCATGGTCGAAAGATCTTCTGCTGTGATCGAAGACACACCCGAGAAACACACTGTGGTTGAACACGGTCGGAGAGAATAAACAATAGAAGTCGTCACAACAAAGACCGTGGTCGAAAAGACCAAAGACTGCGTGGTCTAAGCCGTGGTCAAATAGGCTGCCGAACAGAACGTATACAGGAAATACTCTGTTGTCAGGCGCACGACCGAGGAGCAAGAATTTAAAGATCTTTTTGCACGAGATCCAAAAGAATGAAACTTGAGACTTAGCTCGTACAAGATCTCTGGAAGTAAAAATACCAAGAACCTCCAAAGTCTTCACAATGTAAGAGGAGAAGACCGAGTCGAAAATCAAAGAGAGCTCCAGGCAGAACCACGTAACTCGGTTTTCTCTCGATTTCGCTTTTGCTCTCGGAATGATATTAGCAAGCAACGTAAAACAACTTCCCATCTGAGCAAGTGAAGCACAAGCCAACTTCTCAGAGAAAACACATATAACAGTAAGAACAAAGAGAAGGCAAATGGATCAAACAAATCATCTCAAGAACAAAACCGAGAAAGATACGAGAGATGAATCCAATTTTTCTATTGCACATGGAGGTTTCTACACCACTCCATCGGAGGTACACGAGCATCCATGCTCTTACCGGAGACAACTCACACAAGATAGAGAGGAACACTCGTAGCACTCGGGGACAACCTCACTTCGCTCCGAGACCTAACCTCTCTATTTATAGTCTCACACGCTAACGGGTCTCAACAGACCACCGTTACAGAGAGTCCAGTGCTGCAGGTGCCTCGATGCTTTGCCCATTACCCGGTGGCAACGGCTCCACCGCTTGCCCAATAGCACCACCAACTCCAGTGCTTTCCCGAGGACACAGCTTCCTTTGCGCTTTGGCATTTCTCCAAAATGCCCTTGACAGCCTCCCAAGCTTCCTCCTCATGCCTTGCTTTTTTCGTTACACCACTGGGCAAGACCACGTCCTCTTCGGCTTCCACGCCGCTCGACCTCAACATCTCCTATGTCTAGTCCCGACCTCTCTAAGCCTCACCAAGACATGTCTCCCGACCGCAACCATCACGCACAACAAAACCATCACATAGCACCGATCCAACTCGCACACTCACGAGCTCAAGACTCTTTTCCACGAAATTAGATTTTACCAAACCTTGTCAAAATGTAGAACAAACCAGTCTACAAGGTCCACAACATCACAAGGAACCCAACCGACCAAATCTCACCGTAATCGGACATGAAATGCACCTCACGACCAATTTTAGTGATCCCGCACGACCACGGTCATCCAACCGATAACGTGGTCGAAGACGGTTTCGACCACGTTCAATTCTCGCGCTAACGTGGTCGTAGCTCTCCGAGCGCACAACGCGGTCGCACCACCGAGTGCCACAACGTAGTCGTGGCTCCTTTCCCACAACGTGGTCGAGGCCTCGAGCTCCCACAACGTGGTCGTGACGCCCACCGACCACGGCCAAAGAACTCGTACGCTGCTCGGCTGGAACCCGATACTCGGCAATGTGGTCGTACGCCACCCGATATGCGCCAACGTGGTCGTAACGCCTTCCGACCACCGCCGGTTTGCCGAGAACACCTCAACGTGGTCGTGCGCCTCGAACGAATTCGACCACGACCAAACGTGGTCGTATGGCATCCTACAAGGTCGTACAAGCGTGGACAAGTCGTACCGACTTCATTTCGCCCGAGTTAAGATTTTGCGATAAAAGCCCAAAACAAACTCAATTTTCCTTCAACCAAGAGTCAAATACTCATCACAAAGATAGGATCATCTCCACATGATCTCTCACAATGCAACACAAACCTTCATGGCTCACAAACTATGAACCAAACTCAAACCAACTCAGTTCAACTCATCCTGATCTCTGCTCGCAGCCATTGGTTTGACCACTCTCCTCAAGATGGTCGGACCTCTCTGATCAGACCGCCAACTACTGGCCGGTCTGACCGGCCACTCGGTGTAGTCGGATTTCCAATGCTAGCCACATCGACCAACCTTTCCCAGTCCGACCGCCAACCATGGCCGGTCCGAGCGCATGTGACCAACAATAAAATCCACTCTCTGGGAAAAAAATAGCCATCAACTAGAAATCGGTCGTACCTCTTTCCCGGTCCGACTACTCCCAAATCCGGTTATACTGGATCCCCTGTTAGACCGCCATTCACAGGCCGGTCTGGCTGCTTCCTCTCAATGGTCTTATCGATTCGACCAAGAACACTTGACAATAAATTTAAATTTTTTAAAACTATTGCAAAAATCAAATTCAACTCAACCAAAGTACCAATTGTTCATCACAACCATATATTATACCTTGTACATGGTCTCTCGATTATGGCTGCTCTTATATAGAGCTACTTAACTGAACCCTAAGACTTGGACTCTAATGTGCAAACGAACTCAACTCCTACTCTCTCTTTCCTAATTCTCTTCCTCCTGAACTGCTTCAATTCTGCATTGCCCTTTCCTGCTACTGGATGGACTCTTACTTCCCAACCAACGGGCTCTATGTCCTGACCTCCTAAACAACGGACTCTATGTCCTGACCAGCTCCTAAACCACACAGCTATTCATCTCCCTGGATTGCATCGTGAGCTTCAATCTCCTCGTTCTGGTGCTTATCCTTCAGCCCATACGGCCGGCCGGCCGGCCGTGACATTTGCTGTGGCTGTGTGCACCGACCTGGCTAGCCCATGTCCACAACAATCCCTTAGTGAACCTTGGAGACAATAGTATCGGAAACAATACACATCCCAACCAGGGTCGTCACTAAAGATGGCAATGGATATCCGAACTCGATACCTGTGGGTTTTACTCTATTAGGGTATGAATTTAGTCAATTTTCTAACCCATGGGTCTTCTAATAGGCAAAAAGTCCAACCCATCAGGTCTGCCGGGTTCGAATACGTTCCTATAGTATTCGAACCTGTAAACCTATATGTAATATAAACCCGGCCCATAGGAGTTATCAAGTGGCGATAACCTTTTGGGAACAAGTCAAGTACAAGGAGCAGTTGATGTCTCTCATTTTGGTTTTAACTAAGTTGTGAACTATGAAGTTGTAATGAACTTGCCGTATGCTGATATGCTATGCCAGTGAACTATGAACTGAGAATTGATGGAGTAAACTAGTGATGTGCATTGTGGATTTGTCGTTGCTTGTTTCATGCATATTAGCATATAAATTGAACTTATTGTTGACTTGTTAAGCCGCACCGCTCGCAATCTGCACACTCGCAGTCCGCACGGGCGACCCGTGGATACCCGTTACCCGAGTGGGCATGGGTCTGGGCAAAAATCTGCACCGGTCAACGGGCATGTGTTTTTTAGCGGGCACATCCAATTTTCACGGGCACGGATTTGAAATGGCAAAACCCAGCGGGTTTATGCCCGTTGCTATGACTAGTAGTCACTGCTTGGAACTATGTACATGGTACCTCATTCGGACAATGAAAAGGAAAAAGAGCAAATTGTGTATTCTGGCTAAACTCAGCATTGATGAAACTTTGTTATATATATAACCTTGCATTTGTTGCTTACTGAACACGGTAATAGGAAACAGATGCCACTTCACAGGTGTACTGTTTATTATCTGAACTTTCTAAATTTCAAGTTATCCACATGAAAAATTCAGTAATTTGTTCATTTTTTATATCATTTATTTAATGCCCTGCCCTTTGTCTTGTTAAAAGCCATAAGAAAGAACATTTTCTCGCTCTCTGCAGGATGAACTGATCGCCCGCTTAAGAGAGGCCTCAGGCTGATCTGAACTATCTTGTTGACCTCGTGTCAACCGCGTCCTGTGGGATGTTGCTGAAGAGCAAAGTGAATATCTTGCTGTAGTTTAATGTTTTGGATATGTAAACTTTTGAGGATTTTTATTTCTGAATTGGCATTAGAGATACTAGAAATAGAAGCGCGGCGCCACGCCGCGCTAGCTACCGTGTGGACCGAAATAAAAGAGGTAAAAATTCGTGGGACGGTTTTTTTTTTAAAAAAATTAAGGATGGATGCGTAATTTCAGAGGAACCGGAGGATTTTCCGCAAAAAAAACAGGGACCAAAGGTGTTTTGAAAACCGAGGACCAGACGTAAAAACCGAGGACCCATGCGCAATTTCGGAACCAGCGGGGCCATCCCAAAAAAGGGACCAAGGGTGTTTTTGAAAACCGAGGACCAGACGTAAAAACCGAGGACCCATGCGCACTTCCGGAACCGCGGGGGCCATCCCGCAAAGTGGAGGGTAAAAACTGCTAGGGACCTTTTGCGAGAACCGGGACCAGACGTAATTCGAGAAAACCCAGGAAAACTCCTCCTCCGACCGCACGCGGAAATGGGTGGCACGCGGCAGCGGGCACTCAGCTGCTGCTGGGCGACGTGGCCATGCCCATGCATGGCGTTTCCGGGCGAATCGGTCGGGTATTTAATAGTGCACTGGTGCCTAGTTTTTGTAGCCATCATATTTAACCACTAAAAATTACTCCCTCCGTCTAAGTTTATAAGTCGTATTTTTTGAATGATCTTGTCCATAAATATAAGGTATATTTTATATTCTAATATTAAATTAGTGTGATGTTTCCTTTTATACCTTTAATAAATATGCTGCTTTATTTGTTATTCTCTATATACATGTATTGAATATAGTGTTTAGAGATAATAATTAAGGGTAATCTAGCCATTTCACTATTTCTTGGTTTATATGTTAAGAGAAAATATGTCTTATAAATTTGGATAGATGGAGGAGTTCCCAAGCTATTATAAAATATCATATCAGTGATAAGCAAAACATCACCGGAAAGTTCTTCAATTCTCCTCCAACACTAAAAATCAACACAAAATCTACAAAGCGTTAACAAAGAGGAGCTAACATCATATAATATTCAGGGAATATAAAAGGAATTCGTAGATATTTCTGAGGCCAAATACTCGTCTCAAAACCACTGTTTTATGCTAGATGCAACGGTTCAAAACTATGGGCGCGGCTCATTGAGCGATGTGCGCAAAGAATCTACAGCTAGAGACTATAAAGTGTCTGACAAGGACAAGTTTGATCCCTTAAACATTATAACAGCATGTTTTATTCTTTCCTGATAGAATTTAGTATGGCCACACGTCAGCCTACCTACCATGTTTGCTCTGGATTCTCGTCAGTACAAGGAAGTAGTTCGTTGCTGTGGTGACTATGGGAAGACCTTGTAAAAGAAATAAGTTGTCAGATCATGCTTCAGGGATATGATGCAATGGAATTTCATGATGAAGTTTTGTTTGTATGTATAACTAGAGTTTCTGTCATTTGGTAATATGATAACGTGATCTAGTACGTGAAGATGTTTTTGTAAATATTTATGCTCACTGTGCATGACTGCATGCAACCTTGTGCATGTCTAACTACCAGTGGATGAAGCATGGTAGATATGAAAAACTATATTTATGCTAGGATCTTACTTTTTTAAAATTTTTAGAATTTTCTTGAGAATCTAGACACTTTTCTTAAAATGAGTGTAGGAACGACATTGTTGATATGTTCGGGATATAGCGCTTGTTAGTTATGACATGAGAATAGCAAACTTGCCGAGCTTAAATAGTTAAAAATATTTTGCAATACTAAGGTAGTCCTTTACTACTGTTTTTTCGGAGCTTAATATTTTGCAATATCAATATATATACAGTAGGATCCTTTCCTACCATTTTCACCTCAAAAAAAGAAAAATACTACTCCAACCCTATAGGCTTCACTTCTTTATAATTGGTGGTAGATTTTTAAGAACTGCATGTGCAGTGGTTGGCTCTTTTCTTTTTGGTTTTTGAGTTCGGCTTCTCCAAAAAGCTGAAATAAATAAGACGGTTACTCGAAGTCGTTGCTCCAAATGGCTTCGTCAAAATTTATGAGCTGCAGTCCAAAAAAATAGAACCGTTATTTTGCAACATGCTTTTCCATCCGAGCATAACAGGCATGCTGTAAGAATAGTGTAACGGAGGATCCAACATGAAATCCAAACCTAGTGTTCTTAACGGGGAAGAGCAAGAGGATGATGTGTGTGATGACTTCATGCAACACTTCCCAAGCCACACTTATTACGTGGAAACAAAGACCTTATTACGTGGATTCCATTGAATGCTAGCAAACTTCAATATTGTGCAAATCTTGCAAGTTGCAAGGACAGTGGATTCCATTGAATGCTAGCAAACTTCAATATTGTGCAAATCTTGCAAGTTGCAAGAACAGGGGACTATTTTAACTTCGGCCAACTATATCTTTGCAAATGTTTAAATTAACCATCCCTATGAAAATAGTTTGGATAGATTTGTCTCAATAAACACTTTTACAACGTTATATTTTTTTACTAGGTTTTACTAATATAATGCAATAATAGAAATTAACGGTCATAATTATGTTTTAAAGACCACGTTAATGTCAAAAACAACACTTATTTGTGATCCAAGCAATTATGTTTTCGTATTTTTCTCTAGATGCGGATACAAATACAAATACGAATAATATTGGATACAAATACAGAGTGAATACGATTACGAATATTTCTCGGACACATGAAAACCCTTTAAATTGTACACACAAAATGAAAAAAAACATAACTAGTTTATATGATCTAAACATTCGTGAAGAACATTTATAATTTTTCATATAGGCTAAAGTTCCTTCTCTGACTTCATGTGTTAATGTATATATTAATGTATAATAAGTTATTAAAGTATCTTATAAATGGGCTAGGCTAAAATAGAGGTCAGAGATGTGGATATCCGTCCTCCGAATATCCGGATAATTCAGATCCGTATTCATATTTGACGGATAGTAAGCTACCAAATTCGTATTTGTATCCTATAGAGAAAATCTGTATTCATCAATATTATCCAATAAATATCTAACGTGATATAATCTGTATTTAAAAATTATTCAAATCGATGGAAACTATCTCGTGTTTTCACCCTGAGATAACGCTTGGAAAGCTGGAATCCGCTTTGAAAACCGTTGGCTGTCGCCTAGGCAGCGTCGGAACTCGTAAAATTCCACGTTTTCAACCGCTCTCCCCACACCCAAGAAGACTTAGCAACCAAACCAAACCAAGCCAAGCCAAAACGAGAAGGAACGATGATGCAGGGAGCGCTGCGAGGCCCCTCCGATTACTCCCAGGAGCCCCCTCGCCACCCGTCCCTCCGCATCAACGCCAAGGTTGTATGAACCAAATTCCCCGTCCTATTTCATCAAAGATTAATCTCGCAATTTCCTTTCCAATTTTTACCCAATTAAGCTTCTTAATTTTCTTGAAATTGACATGAGCGAATCTTGTAAGCCGATGACAAAGTCGCTGCGATCTTGCAACGCAGGAGCCCTTCAATGCGGAGCCGACGCGGCGCGACCTCGTGGCCTCCTACATCACCCCCGTCGATCTCTTCTTCAAGAGGAACCACGGCCCCATTCCCATCGTCGACGACATCGAAAGGTGCTCTGCTTTTCTTGCTTCTCTGAGTAATCGTCACATTTTTTTTAGTTAACACGGATTGCTGTTTTACGATGTGAATTTGCAGCTACTTTGTGACCATTGGCGGCCTCATAGGCAGGCCGAGGCAACTTTCTCCGGATGACATCAAGTGAGTGATGTGAAGAATACATACTCGCATAGTGGTATATTGGCTTGCATACTGTTTGAAGATATGCCTGAGAGAGCTTTGGGGGTTTGCTTTGAATGCAGGAAGTTGCCAAAGTACAATGTCACCGCAACTTTGCAGGTGGATTTTCTTGTTTGAGAGGGTATTTAGATTCCCAGAGCCGAACCGGTGTGACGTGTTTCGGCTTAGTTCAGTGTGCAGGAACAGGAGGACAGAGATGAGCAAGAGTCGGAAGGTGAGGGGCGTCGGCTGGGATGTTTGCGCTCTCGGGAATGGTTAGTATGCTGCACCGTTGAGCCATCGTATTGTGTTAGCATTAGTCATTAGCACGGGTTTCTCCACTTAAGTGGACACAACAAAGTTGTCTTAGCCGTCACTTTCGAATTGAAGAAACTTCCATGAGATTAATGATAGATGTCGACAGATTTTCAATGTCTTCAATGATCCAAACAATTATGCTGATGGTTGTTAATATCTTTGGTTCATCTAGGCTTACTACAAAGGTTTTGAGTTGGATGCATTATTGGTCGTTTGTTGCGCATCGTTTCATAATCATCACGTTTGTTGTTACTTAATATATGCTTGATTTCAGCAACCTGGGGAGGAGCTAAGTTGTCAGATGTGCTCCAGCTCGTTGGAGTGCCATATCATACTGAAATCACTCCATCAGGAGGAAAGCATGTTGAGTTCATTAGTGTAGATCAGTGTCCTGTGAGTTTTCTTGAAACCGTTTTTATGACCAAATATGGCAGGGTTAGTTATTTGTATATAATTATTTTTCACAACATTGTTAGGAGGAAAAGGCGGCCCTTACAAAGCATCAATTCCCTTAGGGCAGGCCACGAATCCTGCAGCTGACGTACTGGTTGCATATGAAATGAATGGCGAGGTACGATACCACAGTTTGGATTAGCTCACTAGGAGAGTCGTGTTTGATATTTCTCAATTTGACTATCTGAAACTTGAGACACATCCTGAAAATCCTCTGATATGAAATTCTTGATTATTCCATTTATATGCACAGTGCACGTGCTGATTTATATTCCAATTATGTTCTGTTACCAAGGTACTCAAGCGTGATCATGGATACCCTCTCCGTGCCATTGTTCCAGGTGTTATTGGTGCTCGTTCTGTGAAATGGTTAGATAGAATTGACATAATTGAGGAAGAGTCTCAGGTGCAGTATGCTATCTTCACTGTTACATGTAATTCCCTTTTCAGTTTGGCAACAGGATGATGAAACTCTTCCGTTCGTGATTCAGGGTTTCTTCATGCAAAAGGATTATAAGATGTTCCCTCCATCAGTTGATTGGGATAATATTGTGTGGTCAACCAGGAAGCCCCAAATGGACTACCCGATCCAGGTGTTTGAACTCTTAACCATCTTGGCTACTCACAATTGGCTAGTACTGATTATCTGAATCCACTGAGGAGAACATCGTGTCCGTATGACTTATTATATGTGGCTTTGTTTGTGGTAATACAATATTTTGTACAACGTCAGATTGAATAAGCTGGCACCTGTTCTACAGGTTGCTTATCTAATAAACAAGGTGTAGGAATTGTTGATGACATTGTAAGATCATAACACATTGCTGTTAATAAACACATTGAACTCCACTTCCGTTATATCATTTCACTTTCACATAGAAGTTACTCTGTAATGTGTGATGTTTCCATGACTGAGTACTACTTGTTTTCTGAAATGGCTCTGGTCTTTCAGTCTGCCATATGTTCTTTGGAAGACATCAATGCAGTCAAACCAGGACAGGTCGTATGAGCTTCTAACTCATCATATGTTCACCTGATGATTTCCATTTTGTTGCACCAACCACCCCTCTTAAACTTCCATCAATATTGTGCTCTTCAGGTCACTGTTGCTGGATACGCCTTGTCGGGAGGCGGCCGGGGCATTGCGAGAGTTGACATATCCACTGACGGTGGCAAGAGTTGGTTTGATGCCCTCCGGTACCAGAAGGAAGATGTCCCATATGTGGCTGGTGACATAACCAGTGACCAGTGGGCATGGGTTCTCTTCAAGGCTGTTGTCGATGTGAAAGGCGACACTGAGATTGTCGCAAAAGCGGTATTCTTTCTTCCTAGTCCCTCCTTTTTATGTCTCTGATCCTGTCAGTTCAAGTTTAGTACTTGCCCCTCCGATCTTCTCATGATAATACGTGTGATGAATCTTGTTGCTATGTTCATCTTGCACAAACTCTGCAGGTTGATTCCAGTTCAAACGTGCAACCTGAGAGCGTGGAATCGGTATGGAACCTTAGAGGGATTCTGAACACATGTTGGCACCGCGTTCGCCTTCTGGCAACGCCGCGCAACCTTAGAAGCTCCATGTGATGATTCCATCGATCCATCTAATTTGATCAGGTTACGGTGTTGTTTTCCACCCTAGTTTCCGAACGTTGTCATTCCAGTTATGATGTGCATGAAAGAGGAGAAGCAAGAGGGATCAATAATGCTGTCTCTGGGAAAATGCTGGGTAACTTGTTGCTTGGATGTGAAATAAATTCCTTTCCACATTGTGTACTCACTTCTGTTTCTTTTTTATAAGGCCTAATTATAGCACTTACATACCAATATAATAAACTAATATAGAACATTATCACCAAAGTAAAGAATAAGCAAAAGAAACAATAGAAATCATAAAGAAACTAAAACTCTATTAGCACTTTATTAGAGAACCAGTGGAAGTTGTAAGTAAATATTTGAAATATGGGACCCGTCCATTTTAACCAAATAAAGAGTAAATAAGATAACATAAATAGTGGCAAGCCACGGTGCTGAAAACTCTAGTGCTCCTCACCCATACATGTTACAATCACTCCACTGGCTTTTTACCTGAGAATAGAAAGAGCAAACGTGAGATTTAGAAATCTCAGCAAGTCCTAACAACGGTCACAAGCAAGGTGAGTAAAAGACAAGTGATTATGTCAAGTAATTGATGCAGGTTAAGTGCAATGTAATAATATTACAAGGAAAATGGGTATATGTCAGAGATAGTGATAACAGGAATGAAGAGTTAAGATGATTGTTATGAAGGAAATTATGGTAATGATACCGGTGATTACTTCTCACATACCCGTTTATACGAGAATAGTTATACATGTCACTATCCTTGACTGTATAACTGCAGACAGAGTGTAACATCCTGAGTAATAAGAGTCTACGACTCCTCGTACGTTACCAGGTAGCTAGAAATCTTCCCTATATGTGGATAATCCCTGACCATATAACTGTTATATTGTTAACAAATTATACAATATGAATTAAGCAGACTATGAAGAGGCTAAGATAAGGATATGTTAAGTGGAAGGATTCGTTAAAGGTTTGAAATGAAGAAGCATTATATCTTGATAAGTGATGATGTGAAATGATAACATGATAATAGTGGTCTAGGAATTATGTTAAAAAAGGTATTATAACATAGCTCACAAAAGAGTTGACAACGAACTAAGTTTTATTACATGATAAGTAATTATTAACCAAATTAACAATTATTAATATATATCGATCATGACTCACATAAGAAATCATATACATCATGATATCAGGAAGATAAAACATAAAATCTTTGATATTAAAGGTTGCTACCGGTTTAAACCTAAGTCTACAACATGACCATCTGCTACCCCCACTAACGATTTAAGCATGAATTCTAAATACTAATAACTGAGTATACTAATAAACATAAAAGCAAGCAAGCCTAGGTAATCTAGAAATGTCATGGTATGATAACAAGATTAGAAGTCTATATCTAGGCAAGCATTAATAATATGGTACATGTACTCAATGGCAATAGTGAAAAATAATCATGGAAGATGAAATATGCGAATGACATGTTGCTCCATCACCGACCGCCCTTCAACCATTTTTATAGTTCAAGTAATTTGCAGTTACGAATGACTCATTCCCGTTGTCTCCTTTGGAATACTTCTCATCAAGTTCGTCCCAGAGTTGTTTGGCATCTTTAAAGTTCACGTACACGTCGAACAGTTGATTGGATAAGATTGCTAACAAACGAGCTAAGACCGAGTTGTTCGCATCCTTCCATCGCATCATTTCAAGAATTTCCAATGGAAACATTGGAGGATTCGAAATGACCAAAAACAGTTTGAGATTAGTCAGCCATAACTTCGTTTTAGCTTGCCAACGCTTAAAGTTGACACCGTCAAATATTTCCGGCTTAACGACATTGGACGATGAAGCCATTTCTTTAATACTAGATTTTCTAGAATGTTGTAAATAATGCGGAATGAGCCTATTTTCAGCTTTAATTCTAGCTATATTAAACATATATTCAAAACATTTCCGGTAGAATATAAATGATATAAATTGCATATAATCATGTAATTCCATCTTGCCATTTATACAAATGTATATATCTAATATATATGACCGCAATACTGTTGAAAATAACATGTCATGCAATCCTTTGAGCAGAAAAACAATTAAATCTAGCATGTGACAAGGTAATTGTTTTAAGTTTGCTCTCAAAAAAGGGTTGCTCAAGATTTTTGATCTTGGCTTTGTCATGTTAGTGTCAATTCTCTCCACAAATGATCTGAAAGCTAGTGATCTAGATTTGAGCTCTAAATTATGTTTCCACTATCATAAACTCGCATATCCAGTGAACAGCAATTTAGTTTTTCGGAACAAACGTTCACAGGCAATGAATTAACTAGCGATGTCGACAAGATCTTTGGAATAACAGAATGCCGTCTAAAAGACAAACAGAGTAAAAGAAATCACTTTTGGACCATACTACTCAAGAACATCTACTGTACATAAAATACTTTCAATTGCTAGTCAACAAGTCGATCATCCAAAGTATTACCTATGGTTCGATAAAGTGAAAACAAACTTATAGAGCTCAAACCTAATTCGGATGGCTAGATCAATCTCAACATTGGACTAGTTCATCACAGAGCATATGTTCTGAGCCCACAAGCATGCACAACGACTCCAGTACTTGAACTTAATAGAGATTGAAGGACAAGTACAACGCCAAAGATATGTAGAAGAACCAAAATACTCACCGTGCAGACGGTACTCAAAGACGTCCAGAAGAACACCAAGTCGGTGAAGAACAGGGCAAGGCACACTCAAGAGTGCTGTCCCAGAAAACCTAGCACCCCTCTATGCCGATGCAGAAGAATAGTGTGGTTGACGGAGATACAGTGCCCTCTCCAACCTCGGGTAGCCGAGCTGAGTCGAGGGTCGGTGGTGCCGCACAAGACCATAAGAACGCACGCCGAGAGCGCTTGAAAGCAACAGAGGCAGTCACCGCCTCCGTCCTCCCTCAATCAGCCTTCAACCTTTGGATTTCCCCTCATATGACAAAAGGGTTCACGGGAAATCGAAAGCAAAGGCTTCAATCGGAGATGGCGCTGGAGCCCCAATACTCCGCCCAACCCGAAGAATAGAGAGGAAGGAGACCCAAGAGGAGCAAATCGGGATCGGAAGAGATCTGTCCCGCACGGAGGAAGAACTCGGCCTTAAGGAGAGGAGGTGGGAGGTCGCAGAGAGGTGACGCAAGCGGCCGGCTCCGAGAAACCCGGGCCAGCCCGCTCCTCCGTCGCCGCCACCTAGTTGTCGCTTCTCCACGCACCGCCGAAATCACCGGATCTGAGCGAAGCTGAAACGGCCGCATGGGCCTGCGCCCACGCACACGCACGGGACGTACACGTGGAGGAGACGCAGTCTCTTCCCCCTTATCTCTTCGCTAGGCTCACTGGTAGATGGGCCCCACCTGCATTTTCCTTTTTTTTTCCTTTTTCAATTGGGAAATTACCAAAATGCCCTCGCTACACTAACACCTCCCGCCTCACGTGATGGGCATTGACACTTGTATTAGGTTCAGTTGCTCGAACCTGAGAACCGGTGATCCCTTGTAGCAAGGTTTCAATCATGTTATTTTGGACTTGCAGACCGGCCACTTGCTTCTTTAGATCACCCATCTGATTTTGCACCACATCCGCCTTGTGACTTGCCTCCTTCGCTTCTTTCCTAAGAGTTGTGAGATCAGGCATCTCTCCTTCATTCCTTGCCACAGTCTTTGTCATCCTTCCAAATATCTGGTGCGAGCTAAGGAATTTTATTGAAGGACAAGCTTGAACCCTCGCCGCACTCATGACCTCTTCCGCCGCTAGACCAGAGATTAACTGGGGATTTTACAGTGAATCACGATTCACCAACCCGATCAACCGCCGATCCAAGTCGCCGCCAAAGATGATGCTCTGATAACAATTTTGTCAGATCCTTTGAATTTGATCTGAGAAGGGGAAAGTATAAACGCAAGAACATATGTATTCTAGAAGCTAACTACAGCTAGATAAATTATAGGCATAGTGGCGTATGCCTTTCTCATCATTTCTCTGCTTATATAGCATTTACAAATCATCCTCTTTAAGAGATAATAAGCTACTACAGACATTAAGCGTTCAACAAAACATCCAGTAATTACTATTCATGGTAAGATCCCTCTCTAATGATCACGACAGTAAACTCCTTAGCTGTTCTAGCCATAGGATGGAGAGCGAAACGGTATCACATGATCTTGGTTGTCTGATGTCACTTGAATCTCCTTGACCGATTGAAACATACCCAGCAGATTCAGAATTTAGATTTCTCAGGTTCTGACATTTGTCATATCCTTCGAATCTAATCTGAGAAGGGGAAGTAGAAACGCAAGAATAGATGTATTCTAGAAGCTAACTACCGCTAGATAAATTCTGAGCATAATGGCGTATGCCTCTCATTACTTCTCTGCTTATATACCGTTTACGAATCATCCTCTTTAAGGGATAATAAGCGATTACAGACATTAAGCGTTCGACAAAACATCTAGTAATTACTATTCACGGCAGTATTCTCCTTAGCCGTTCTGGCCATAGGATGGAGAGCCGCCATCCGATGTTACTTGTATCTCCTTGACTGATTGAAACATACTCAGAATTTAGATCTCAGGTTCGGACAGAGCGTGTTGTAGCAGAGCACGTTTGGGTGCGCTGCCACCGCCGCCGGGAACAAAGCGCCTGAGCTCGGCGAGGAGGGCGAGCACCTGGTCCACGTCGCCCGCGTTTCAGTCACGCTCCAGCTGCCGCCGCCACCACCGCCACTGCTGCTGCAGAGGTGGGAGGTTGTCTCCGCTGCGGGTGAAGGGAGGAGGTACTTGGCGTCGTCAGAGTCCTCGGAGGAGGCCATGCGCCCGCGCAGAAGGAGCCAAGCGGATGGAAAGGCGATAGCGCACGCGTTGGTCACCATTGAGGGCGGTCACCGGCGGCTGCCGTGGTGGTAGAGGTGGCCGCGCAGGAGGAGACTGGTATGGGATGCGACGGGTGAGGTAAAGCCGTAGCTGTCCATGTAACACCAGGTAATCTAACATTCAATTGCAACAGCTATTGTCTCTAACCGTATCCGACCCACGGTCCTAACAGGGGCAGACCGACCTGTTATGTCTTCGACAGTTTGATTACTCATCGTCAGTCTCACGAAAGGAAAAGCTTGATTAGTTAACTCCACTGGGAAGAAGTGATCCTACAATACTATACAATTGATCCTCACTAACTACAGTTATTGCTAATTATCTTGCTCGTGAGTTATCCATGTCCCCTCAAAATAATCTGGTCATCGGATTATATCTTTGTGACCCAGAATCATCTCACTTTGCTCGGCCTCACATGCGCTCCCCGTTCTTTGCAGGCAGCCTTGCCCATTTCGGCCAAGATATGTGACGCTGAGCCTACAGTCCAAGCCAAGAGGAAGCGTCACCCACGGGCTTGCGGAACCATGCCAACGTGGGAGCGGCCTTGTGATATTTGCCATGTTCTTTTTCTCCAAAGCTTTTGATATTTACTACAGTACCTATCTTTTAAATGGAGTATTTTCTTGAGATATGGTCTACAAGTTAAATGATGTACATGTTAAAAGTCTAATATCTGTACCATCCAAAATCGCAAGTGAGTATCTCTCTCCAAATGCATCAGAAATGTACCAAAATTCAAAAAATTTAGTTAAAAACCATAAGCTGCAGCCGTTGTCAAACAGGCCCAATGTAACCAACCAACGAAAAGTATTTAACAATGCAAAAGATCAATGCACCGATTGCGAGTTGTAATTCACTTGTTATTTCGGATGCTCGCAAAATCTAAAAAAATCCCAAGGTTATTTGGATTCCTCGAAAACCCCTGTCTACATCACTATTCAATATTTCTTCCCCTATTGGCCAAACTATGTGAGCACAGGGTCAAATGCGAGTAGGATCACATGCCCAGTCCACAGCATCTCGTAGAACCGCCAAATCTCAAGTCATCAGCTACGAAGCACAAATGCAAGTATTTACCTGACATTTCCTTCTTTCTCAGTCTCTCGTGGCTGTAACATCCAAAAGTATGGGAAATATTGTATTTGTGAAAAAGAAAATTTATTGTTAAAACCTTTTGTCAGTTTCTATTGTTACTTAATTTTTGGCATTAATCCAACATTCTTGATTTGGATCTTTGCTAAAATTCAAATAATGAAATCAAAATATTGAATCAAGAACTGAGACTGTGACACTACTACAAAAGAGGATAAACTAGACGTTTACATCATAGACGCGGTTCTGTTAGTGATATGCCCTAGAGGTAATCATGGAGATGATTGTATCACTTCTATGTTTATAAATGTTTAAATAAAATGTTATTTTATCACTTGAATAAATATCTTTTATATTGATCAACAAGTATGTGACTTGTTCGTGAAACTCTTTATTCATGTTTTGATGTTATTCTAAATTATCCCTGATCTTATATAATTATGTGAGACGATTATGATTTATAGATCAACACATATACTGATTGATGATCATATTTTACGGATCATGGATATGAGATATCAAATCAATAATGTGGACTCATGTTAGAGAACATGATGTTGGATTGACCCATCATGAGACACTGCGAGAATTGTTATATTCTTAAGTGTCATCAGTTGGTCTCATACATAGTGTATCCTTAGACCTGAGGTCGTCATTATTTCCTATATGTGTAATAGTTTGCTTAGGAGTTACCAAACACTACTCCATAACTGAGCAGTAATAAAGATAGCTTTCGGGTTTGCTATGAAACATGCGGAGGAATATGAGAGATCAAGTTAAAATTTGCCCCTCCTATATAACAGGAGAGATATCTCTGGGCCCCTCGATGTGGTTGGATTAAGAAAGTGCATGGCCATGCCAAATATGGTCGAGGAGTCAATCACAACTGAGTAATCCACTACAGGTTCTAGTGAAGGATCGACCTATTATAGGATGGTACGTTCGATCTGGTATCATGAGGCAAATGGATCGGTATATAAGTACTACATAGGTTCATCCGATATGATCTTTATGTGTGTTTGGGAGTCATTATGTCCTGCTAGGGACTGCTACTGACTTATGGGCCGGAAAGGAGTTTTCAGCCCATGGCCAAATTGTAGGACCGAAATGGCGACAGAGGGGGGTGAATGTCGTTCTCTTTTAAAATCGCCCCCGCGAATTCGGAAAATTAATTCTGCTGAAAACTGGAACGCATGCAATACTAAAAAATTCAGTGTAAATCAGAGAGTAATCAGTAAAAATTTCAGCTGAAAATCTTGTCGTTTGATCTGCATGCAAAATCATCAAAGATCAGCAAAAGAAAGAAAAAGAAAAGAAGCACAAACTAGAAATGAATGCTAAAAGAGCTGCACTGCTGATCACTTTTGATGTCAAGAAATACAAGCCGCACACCACCAAAGAAAAGATCACAAACTGCAAGGAAAGAAAAGAGGGCAAGAAGTGGAGGCAAACTACAAACACAAGAGATTGGCTGCATGCTGCCCAAAAGAAAAAGATTAATAGCCCAGGCTACACAGAGACTGGCCGTGACCACTGCAAAAGAAAAAAAAGGAAACAAATGACTAAGGACTATTGTGCCAATCCTTGCCGTCAACTTTGAAGTTCAGGCCAAAAAAAAAAAAAATCTGCAGCACAGCTTAACCAAGCCTTGTCACTGAGTCCCAACAGAAAAGAAAAAGGTAATCAGAGGACAAAAGAAAAACTGAAAAGGAAACAACCCAAAGTGCATGTGACAAGAAGTGCTACTAAAAACAGTCGACAGAAAAACCTGGTAGAACAGAGAAAGCGGAAGACTGCGAACAGGAAGGAGAAATGAGGCTGCTCTGCAGAGAACCTTAGAGATCAAAACAAACGGTAGCAAGAACAGAAGATTAACATGAATATTTTGCCGAGAGTAAACAGAGCAATGAACAAAATCTGAGAAGCAGACTGCAATCAGACGGTTTACTCTTGAGTATATATCAGTCAAGAGGGCTTGGGAACATACTCAGCAAAACATCAGAAAAGATCTACAGCCATTTGATCAAGAACTTTATTCCAATGTGAAAGGCAGAGAGCAGAACCTGAATCATGAACCAACAAACCAAATCATAGAACAAGAACAGGAATAACTCAAACACAAGGAAAGTCACGAAACCAAAAACATCTCAACTTATGATTTCTTGAAATGGATACATTGAGATGAATGATTACAAAAATTTTCTTACAACCATCTCACATCTTCCCCATACACTCTCTCTCAATCCTCAAGAACACCAAGAGCCTCACATGCTTCTTGGGAGGAACACAATCCACACAAATGGATGAATAAACTCTAAAACCCTAACTTACTCTATTGTGTCCTAAGGGGTATGCAGCTCCTCACATCTATTTATAGCCCTTGGCTAACGGGTCTCCAACCCGTTACGCCGGCTAAACCCTAACGGAGCCGTCTCCCGCTTGTGCAGCCTTACGAAATTCCCGTTTCGCCCCTCCTGCACCTTCCGGGAAGCTTCCGCGCTCCTTGCCTCGCACGCCTCGCAACCACCTCGAGTCCACGTCGTCTTCGACACATCCCGACCGTTCTGACCTCAGCGCCACCTGCGCCTAGTCCGGTCCACCGTGTCTCGCCACGACTCCGCCTCGACGTCCTGCAGTCACACAGACAAGAAAGCACATCAAATAGCACCGTTCGATACATGAACGCACAAATAGCATAATCAAGTCCAAACCCATCGCATTATCAGAATATACATCCTAACCCATACGACTAAGTTTGACCAAAGTCCGACCGAGCCCGTTGCACCACGCAACGTCAGGGTCCGAACAAACCTACTCAAACTCGACTTTTGAAAACAGATGTCAATTACTCATCACTCACAATAGGATGACCCTCACATGGTCTCTCACAAATACACATGAATCTACATGGTCACACACTTAATGGGATGGAACAATAAGAGGTCGTATGATATTTCCTAGTAGGATTCAATCTCTACTCGTATTGGATATGGATCCGATTGGAGACTATATAAGGAGAGGTGCGGGGGCTGAGGGAGGTATCCCAAAAACACACCCGTCGAAATGCTAGCCGCCACCTCTCGTATCCCAGAGTGCGACCGGTGCTAGCACATCGACGCACAATGCTCCATCCCTAGATGTGTGGACTTCGGTAGAGGCGCTGCTATGACTGCGGTGCTGATTGGGACGATCATGAGGAGGAGACGGTTGGACGGAGGACATTTGACTGCTACCGCAACACCGACGCGCTCTTCGTTGAATCGGCTGCTTCAACCATACTTCCGCTGCACTGTATGTCTAGTGGTAATGATCTATGATCTTTTACTCGCATGGCTTCCTGGTTTACGTGGTAGAAAAATTTTAATCTATGCTAGTGTAGCCTACCCATATTCCAATAGTGGTATCAGATCCATCCTGTGTAGTTTTTGATCTAGATTGGTCGCATATAGTTGATATGTGGTGGTAGTAGATTGGATCTATTACTGGTCTAATATGGTAGCTTAGATCGGTTCATGTTTTTGGATTGGTTTAGGCACCGTTGATAAGATCAATTGGTTTTGGCGTAGTAGATGGGTTCGGAGGAGGTATGGATTGATGACACCGAGTTCTTTGTTCTCTCTGGAAACCTCCCACGCCGATCAATATGATTGATCAATGGAAATTCAGGTCGATCAGATTGGTTCAAAATTGGGTTAATGTGATTAATCCGATGAAATTTCCAAAGGTGATTTCGTGAATTGGGTCAATGGGACTGCCGTGCTAGGTAATCGTACCGTGCATTATAGGTGTTATGTGTTCATATCGCATGATAGATTGGATTCTACACATAACTCGTTTTTGCAGGTTTGTGTGAATAGTATGGCCCATTTTGTATGTGATGCATGTATAAGTTTTTCATGGCCTGCGTGTCATGTTAATTTATAGCCATGGGCTACATATTATTGTATAATGGCGTGCGTGTCGACTTGTGATGCTTGATTTTTCATATGTAATTCATTGTTAGCTGTTAGGAGTAATAGCTAATTGATGGATATGGTGAACTCAAGCATTGATGGCTCGGTGGACAGGAAGCATGGTGATGAAAGATTGTTGTGCTAAGGGCCATACTATATCACAATTTAATATAATTTAATTGTGGATGTCTTTATGTTCCTTTTATGCTATTATTCATGTTATTATTATCTTGGGTGATTTTAACATGATAGGATAGTATCCCTTAAGAAAAATTAGGTATAACTTGGTGCCCTTCCAATAGTTGCACCTATCAAGATTTTGATCATTAACTGGTAGGTCTGCCAAAGTAGGGTGCCATTAATTATCTCAATAAGATAGTAAAAAATATTGGACACTTCATGCATAATATTGGTTTACTTAACTAGGCTATCAAAATGGTTTTGGGTCTAGGGGCATAGTGTTGAGGTCGGGATATATGTACTCACTCAACAAACAAAAGTTATATGTGATGTAATTAGCAATGGTTGCTTACCTACGTCGCTAGGTTTCTAGCAATGATGCCAAAGCTTACTAGGACTTAGTGAAATATGGATCTTGACTCACTATATGTTATTAGAGGGTATTTGATTTTTAAACATATAGTGGGAGTATCTTTTGTTAAATTGTTTAATGGGAGATTTCATATAAACATAGTGCTAAATTTTTGTATATACTTTTTATGTTGTAGACAATGCCACCATCTACTTCCTCCACACGCAGTGTTAACCTGCGCTCTATTATTGAGAAAGAAAAATTAAATGGAACAAACTTCATTGATTGGTATCGTAGCTTGAGAATTGTTCTCAAGCAAGAAAAGAAGGAATATGTTATAGAGGCTCAATATCCAAATGAACCAAGTGAAGATGCTACTCGTGTTCAAAAGAATGAGTATGAGAAACATTGCAATGACTCACTGGATGTTAGCTGTCTCATGCTTGCCACCATGACCTCTAAGCTCTAAAAGCAATATGAGAACACGGATGCCTACAATGTGATTGTGGGTCTTAAAGGCATGTTTGAGAACCAGGCAAGGGCTGAAAGGTACAACACCTCTAAGTCATTATTTGCGTGCAAGTTAGCTGAAGCAAGTCCGATCAGCCCTCATGTGATCAAGATGATTGGATATATTGAGAGTTTAGAAAAACTTGGTTTTCCCCTTAGCTAAGAGTTGGCTACTGATGTGATTCTCTAGTCGCTCGCTCTGAGCTTTGAGCCAATTATTTTGAACTTTCATATGAATGGCATGGAGAAGTCAATGACCGAGTTGCATGGGATGCTTAAGTCAGTAGATGAGAGCATTAAGAAAAACTCTAATCATATGATGATGGTTCAGAAGACTACCAAATTCAAAATAGAAGAATCATAAGGTTTCGAGCAAAAGAAAGGGCATTGATAAAACTCAAGATGAAATCTCGAGTATCAGATCTAAGCTTCAGAAGCTCAAGATTGGTGCTGCACTTGATGCCATTTGCTACCATTGCTAAGGGACTGGACATTGGAAGAAGAACTGCAAGAAGTACTTAGCAGAGCTGGAAAAGAAGAAGGGTAGTAAGACTTCTACTTCAGGTATAAATGTTATTGAAATAAACCTTGCTACTTCTCATGTTAGTTCTTGGGTATTTGATATTTGCAATTCGATGCAGGGGCTAATAAGGAGTAGGAGTTTGATAAGATGCGAGGTCGACCTTCGTGTAGGCAATAGAGCAAGAGTTGTTGCGTTAGCTGTCGGTACTTTACCATTATCTTTACCCTCAGGATTAGTTTTGGAATTAAATAATTGTTATTATGTTCCCACCTTAAGCAAAAAACATTATTTCTGCTTCATGTTTGGGAGCAGAAGGTTATGAGTTCAGAATAAAGAACAATTATTGTTCAATTTATTTGAATGATATGCTTTATGGTCATGTTCCATTGATAAATAGATTATATGTTTTAAATCTTGAGGATGTGCCTATCTATAACATTAATAGTAAGAGGCTTCGGCCTAATAATTTGAATCCCACTTATATTTGGCATTGTCGTTTGGGTTACATAAATGAGAAGCGCATGGTGAAGCTCCATAAAGATGGTCTTCTAAATTCATTTGATTTTGAATTATTTGAAACATGTGAGTCTTGTTTACTTGGCAAAATAACTAAGACAGCTTTCATTGGTATAGGTGAGAGGGCAAATGACTTGTTGGCCTTAGTACATTGGGATGTATGTGGACCAATGAATTCAACAGCCAGAGGTGGTTTTCAGTACTTGATAACTTTTACCGATGTCTTTAGTAGATCCGTCGCTATGTTTAAGTCTATCCGAATCATTCTAGCTATTGCTGCATATTTCGATTATGAGATATGGCAGATGGATGTCAAAATAGCTTTTCTAAATGGAAACCTAAGTGAGGATGTGTACATGACACAACCTGAGGGTTTTGTCGATTTGCAAAATGCTAGAAAGATATGCAAGCTTCAGAGATGTATCTATGGACTGAAGCAAGCCTCTCAGAGTTGGAATATTCATTTTGATGAGGTAGTCAAAATGTTTGGCGTCACAAAGAACGAAGAAGAGCCTTGTGTTTACAAAAAGGCTAGTGGGAGCGCACTTGTCTTTCTGATCCTATATGTTGATGATATATTATTGATCGGAAATGATATTCCTATGCTTGAATCTGTTAAGTCTTCATTAAGAAATAGTTTCTCTATGAAAGATTTAGGAGAGTCGAAGATATATTTGGGCAAAAAGATCTATAGAGATAGAACTAAAAGGCTAATTGGATTAAACTAAGATACGTACATTGACAATGTGTTGAAGCGGTTCAACATGCAAGATTCCAAGAAGGGTTTCTTGCCTATGTCACATGGTATTAGTCTTAGCAAGACTCAATGTCCTTCAACATCAGATGAGCGAGACCAGATGAGTAAGATTCCATATGCTTCCGCCATTGGGTCTATCATGTATGTCATACTTTGTACATGCCCAGATGTTTCATATGCTCTAAGTGTTATGAGCAGATATCAGTTAGATCCAGGTGAAAGTCACTGGATAGTTGTAAAGAATATCCCAAATACTTGAGAATGATTAGGATGCATTCCTTGTTTATGGAGGAGAGGAAGAGCTAGTCATAAATGGTTACACTGATACTAGCTTTCAAACCGATAAAGATGATTTTTGATCGCAGTCTGGCTTTGTGTTTTGTCTTAATGGAGGAGTAGTGAGCTGGAAAAGTTCCAAGCAAGAGACGGTTGCCGATTCTATAATGGAGAACGAGTACATTGCGGCTTCCGAAGCTGCAAAGGAGGCTGTTTGGATAAAGAAGTTCATCTCTGAGGTAGGTGTGGTCTCTAGTGCTTCCAGTCCAATGAATCTCTATTGTGATAATAGTGGAGCTATTGCACAAGCCAATGAGTCTAGATCGCATCAAAAATCTAAGCACAAACTTCGGCGTTTTCACTCATTCGTGAGATTATTGCTAGAGGTGATGTTAAAATATGTAAAGTGCACAGTTTAAATATTATTGATTCGTTGACAAAGCCTCATCCACAACCAAAGCATGGGGCGCACACAAGAGCTATGAGTATTAGATACTTACATGATTGACTCTAATGTAAGTGTGAGATTGTTAGTGATATGCCCTAGAGGCAATCATGGAGATGATTGTATCACTTCTATGTTTATGAATGTTTAAATAAAATGTTATTTTGTCTCTTGAATAATTATCTTTTATATTGATCAACAAGTATGTGACTTGTTCGTGAAACTCTTTATTCATGTTTTGATGTTATTCTAAATTATCCCTAATCTTATATCATTATGTGGGACGATTATGATTTATAGATCAACACATGTATTGATTGATGACCATGTTTCACGGATCATAGATATGTGATATCAAATCAATAATGTGGACTCATGTTAGAGAACATGATGTTGGATTGACCCATCATGAGACACCGCGAGAATTGTTATATTCTTAAGTGTCATCAGCTGGTCTCGTATATACTGTATGTAGGATCCTTAGACCTGATGTCGTCATTGTTTCCTACATGTGTAATAGCTTGCTTAGAGGTTACCAAATACTACTCCATAACTGTGTGGTAATAAAGATAGCTTTCGGGTTTGCTATTAAACATGCGGAGGAATATGAGCGATCAAGATGGAATTCACCCCTCCTATATAACAGGAGAGATATCTCTGGACCCCTCGATGTGGTTGGATTAAGGAAGTGCATGGCCATGCCAAATGTGGTTGATGAGTCAATCACAACCGAGTAATCCGCTACATATTACGTTGAAGGATCGAGCTATCATAGGATGGCACACTTCTTGCCTTGAGATCGATCTGGTATCATAAGGAAAAGAGATCGGTACATAAACACTATATAGGTTCGTTCGATATGATCTTTATGTGTGTTTGGTAGTCATTATGTCCTGCTAGGGACCGCTACTGACTTATGCGCCAGAAATGAGTTTTCGGCCCATGGCCAAATACACATGAACCAATAGGGTCACACACTAAATGGGCTGGAATGATAAGGGTTGGATGATAGTTTCAGTAGGATTCGATCTCTACTCGTATCGGATATGGATCCGATTGGAGGCTATATAAGGAGAGGTGCGGGTCTTGAGGGACGTATCCCAAAAATACAGGAAGTAATTTGTTTTTTCTTTTGGGCCTATTACCCCTTTTTTGAGACCTCAATATCTCCTGTTTCAAAGGTTTTTGTTTGAACCATCGGATTTTACAAGGGGAAAACCTTGATTCCCAACATCAGTCCCGGGATTTGGATGTCTACCCGATTCTTGTTTGGGTAATTTTCCCCACCCTGTTTATTAATTAGAAGAAAATCCACCACTACTAAGTTTTGTTGCGGAAGGGTTTTTTAAGCTGAAATTTCAACAAATAAAGGAAGAAGGTTGTCCCCTTTCAAATCCCAAAAGGGTGATTTTGCAAAATTTAAAATTTTCTTCCTTTTTTTTTTGTTATTGAAAATTTTCCACTTGTTTTAATTGTAGTTTAATGGGATTAATCTAGCTTAATTGCTTGAATTTCTTGTTTTAAAGATTTTTTAAATTTTTCCTAACTTATTTTCAATTTAAAAGGGGAATTTTTGGCCGCCTTCCATTTTCTTAAAAAAATTTCCCAAAAACCGAATTTCCACCTTTAAAATATTTTCTTTGATGGTTTATGGTAATATTTCATCTAGATAATTGTGAGCACTTATTTTATTATGTTTTTGTCTGTGAATTCTGTTCCGATTTTAAAATTTTTCAACTAATGAAATAAGGGGAAAATTTTTAGAAATGATACAAATTGTTTAAAATTTTTAAAATTACAAACAACGGCTTACTACTTTGTAAAATTGAAGTTCCGAGTCTATAGGAACCTTGATACTTATGAGTTGAAGGGGACTTTTAATGGAAATAAAAGGTTGTTTTTCTTATTAGTTGTTTTCAAAGTTAGTTAAAATTTCCGGGTAAAAATAGAAAAAATTTATATGAATAACTTCCATTTTTATAAACCTATTAAGTTTCAAAACGCTTGAAAGAAACCTTTGTGATGGGAAATCAAGGGTTCAAACCTAGTTATAAATAGATTGGATGAATTTGAAATTGAGATAAGGGGTTTAAATTAAACCATTATAATTTCTTATGACGGTTCATTATAAAATTCAATTATTTTCAAGCGAAAAATCATTTTAAATCCAATATAACAATAAATTCTAGGTTCAAAACCTCTTTTTCCCTTTTTTTAGTGGAAAACAAACTTTTTCTTCCTTTCTTCTTTGAAAGTTGTTGGAAGGAAAAATTGGAAATGGTTGAAAAAACAAAAAATTTCCCACAATTAGTAACCAAGCAAATGAAATTCCAAAAACCTAAGCTAAAAAACTCAAATTTTGAATCCAAAAATAACCGTCAAATTCAATTTTACCCCAAATTTTCTTCCTTTTCTTTCTCCCTTTTAGCGGCCCCACCCCCTTCCCCTTTCTTCCCTTTCCTCCTCCCCCCCTCCGGGCTCCCTTTCCCACCCGTTGGCCCCGGGCCCGCGTGCCCCCTCCCCCTTCCCATTTGGTTGCCCCGCCACGCCACCCCAGCACTACCCCATTCCTCGCAAATCCCTTTGCCCTTCAATGTCCCCTTGTCTCTCCCCCCCGCCTTAAGACGGCGAACCTCCCTCCCCAATTGCCCTTTCCCCTTGCCACCCCCACCCGGGGCCCTGCCCTTGCTCATGCCACCGCCCCGATGACCTTTTCAAATTCCAGCCGGTGTCCCGGTTTCTCCTTCCCTCTTTTGGCCCACCGGGCTTCCCCGGCCCCTTCCCCGCCACCCAACCACTTCCTCCGCATTTCTTCCTTGGGGCTTCCAACCTCTATTCTACCGCACCCCGGCTTTCCTGCTCCGGGGCTCCCCCGCCCTACCCTCCCTGACCCCCTCCCGCCGCCCACAACCCTTTTTCCCTTCTTCCCTACTGTGGCCCTTACCCTAGTTTGTCATTGGTTTCTCCTCCCTGCCCCGCCCAAAGGTTTGGCCAGGAGAGCCATTTTAGGCCATGGCCCCCCTTTGGCTTTTTTACCCTAGGGTATTTGTACCCCTTCCCCGGGCCCCTTGGATGGGGTTTCCCAGTTTTGCCTTTTCCACCGAAAAAAATCGTTTTATGCCCCCTCTTTTCCTTTACTATTTGTATTTTACAATTTTGTTTATGTTCAATACCCTTTTTTAGACTAAATTTAATTCAATTTGAAAATTTAAATAAAATAAAAAATTTTGAAAAATAATAATAAGAATTTAATTAAAAATTTAAGCATTCTAAATAATTTTAAAAACTTAATTTTTATTTCCTCCAAAAAAAAAAAATTAATCCCTTTATAAATTAAATAAAAAACATCCAAATTTTTTGCATTTAGAAACTTTTGAAATTTAAGTAATTAAAGCTCAAAAAAGAATTTAACCCTAAAATTTAAATTTAAACAAATTAAGGGGTTGCAAATTAAATCTAGGATTTAACTTTTAATTTAGAACCAAAAGCAAATAATGAGAATGATTAATCAAAATTTAAATTTCAATTACCAAAAAACGAAATTAATTTTTCAAGATGACCATTAATCCCTAATATTATTTTAATCAAACAATTTTAAACCTTCAAATACATGGTTAAATAATATCATACTTTATGTTAAATTATTCAAATTAATTAATTAATAAAAAATTTTTCCAAAAATAATAATCACATTTTTCCAAAAACTTGGGACCCCAAAATTTTGGTAATCCTTTTTAATCCCAAAATTTCCAAAATTCCAAGTCCAATACCTTATTAATTTTTTAAAAATTTAAAATAATAAGATTATAATTTTATTCGACCTGTAATAAACGGCTTCAAAAGTAATTTAAAAATATTTATTTAAACCCAAACTCAAAAATCTTAACTTTCAAGGAAATCACTTTTTAAAAAAAGGTGCAATCTTTAATGTACTCCAATCTTAATCTAAATTTATAAAAAACCTTAATTCTAATTTCCTTAATAATTGAAATTTCTTTTTTTTTTAATAAAAATAATAATTGATAAAACAAGGATTAAAATTTAACAATTTGTTTTGAATTAAGGTTCAATTAAAGGTTGAATAAAATAAACTTTATTAAAATATCAAATTAATTACCCAATTAAAGTTTTTCCCTCATTTAACCCCCAAAATACAATTTATCCCTTTTTAATACCCAAAATTTCCATTTAGGTTACAACCTATGGAATTTTAATAAATTAATTTAATAAAAGAATTATCAATTAAATGTCACCTATATTTTAATGGTATATGCTAAATAAATAATTTATTTGGTATTCCGCCTAATCCCTTTTATCCTTCCCAAAGATTTATTTGCCCATCAAAAAAATGTTTGACTATTTTGTTCCCCAACTTAAATTCTCCTCCCAACAAAAAATATAAATAAGCCAATTAAAATTTTTGAACTTTGAAATTTGGATTTTTTGGTTCGTTGTTTTATAGAATTAATTTGAAGAATGAAAGTCAACATTAAGTTTTAAAAGCAAAAATTAAGTATTGGCTGAAGGTTTTAATAAGTAAGGATGGTAAATTAACAAGGTTCATTATTTGACAATCAAATTGATTTTGTCAAATTTATGCTTTAAATTCAAATTCTGTTAATTTATTAGAAATTAAAACTTAATGGAACCTACTTGACAATTAATAATGAATTGCCACAGCATTAATCAGTCCGTACCCTTAATAAGGAACTTTAAGCTATGTCAATTTTGCCAGAGTTTGTTAAGTCCGGGATTAATTCCAACCATACCTTCAAAATTAAAAAATTTTCTTGGAGTAAGGCTTAATTTAAACTTTTTATGTTTAAAACCTTAAAACCGTAACCTACTGGGCTTAAGGGGTTGGTACCAAGTAAAGAAAAAAATGATTTGTGGAGAACCGCCGTTAAAAGTTAATTGAGATTCCTATTTAAAAAGTCAACCAAATTAAAATGAAAGGGTAAAGCTACTTGACCTCATATTTCACTTAAAATTTGCATTGGGACCGAGGTCCGATGTGGGACAATTAATGTGTGTTTTATACGTTGGGCCATTCTTGCTAATTTTATTCCAAAAAGAAACCTACTGTAAAATCATAAGGAGGACAACAAAGGGGAGGTAACCCCAAAAAGTCCGGGGAATCCTCGAACCAACCGAAATTGAGATTCCAATGCCGGGTAAAGATTTAGCTCGATATAAATTAATGATGACCACTTCAACAACTGGGAACAGTTGTCACAAAATTTTGGTGGGATAAAATTCGGCAAGGTAACCTCGACTTTTTTCCGGGGAAATGTCCTGGGTTTGCAAAATCATTGTGGAGGTAACCGCAGTAAAGGTAATGGAGAAACTTTTGATTACTCAAACAACTTTGAAAACGGTTTAAAACCAATTCCGGGACTTTTCAATTCTCTTTCAAAACAATTCCTTTGCAACAAAAGAATTGGCCTTCCGAACTTTTATCATTAAAATTTTGGGTTTGG
This sequence comes from Bonia amplexicaulis, assembly GCA_036346245.1. Classification (NCBI taxonomy): domain Eukaryota; kingdom Viridiplantae; phylum Streptophyta; class Magnoliopsida; order Poales; family Poaceae; genus Bonia; species Bonia amplexicaulis. The sequence goes on along the minus strand of JAYGGG010000528.1, from coordinate 56,342 downwards.
GGAAAGTTTTCATTTTGTATTCCCTTATTTAAAAAAGAAAAAATCAAAATTGTTTGTCAATAGAGGGGCGAAAGACAAAGTTGGTACAAAAATTGGTCCCTGTGAGTCGAGGTACCCGTGTGGTTTTGTCGTTTTAATTTTGCGACGGCCCTAGTAAGTAATTAAAGATTTTGCTGCTATATATTTTGGAAACGAGAGTATTGTGAACCTATCTAGCTAAAAGCGGTAAACGGGGTTTGAGATTAAAGGTCGGGGTTAAGTTCTGTGTCAAGACGTGAACAATGTTCCCATTGCCGACCATTCATTGGTTTTAAAGTCCCGAGGATCGAGGTGAGAGGAGGGACCCTTTGGAATCCAAAAGAATTAATGGATAAAAACCCGAAGGGTAATGCAAAAAACTTGAACATTGGGATCAAAAAAAGGGTGGAAAAAGGCATTTTAATGTCAAAATTTGTTGGGTGGGGAAAGTTCTTTTTAAAGAATGGCTTTTGGGGGGAAAATAATTTATTGTTGATTGGTGGTGGAATGTTTGGGGGAAGAAGTGAACAAGTGTTGATGTCGGTACTTGTGGTGTGGAACGGGTTGGACGTAGGTCAAAATCCCGAAAGAGGGCCGAGAAATGGTTGTCCCCAGACTTCAAGGGATGAAGATGGAAGAAGGGAGACCATTGAAGACTTCGCTAGTCGGGTGACGTCCGTCGTCACCAAAGATCTCGTGGCGCTACACACCATGGTGGATGAAATTGTTGTTGTTCGCAGTTTCTTCACGCCTCAACACGATACATGCAGCCATCACCTCCATCGAGCAAAGGCGTAGACTTGAAGACTCTCACGGTCGAAGATCTCATCGGGTGGTACAAAGCGATGACTAATGTGTCCGAATCAATTTCAGCGATTCAAAGCGAGTGAGCATCTGTTGCTCATGGGCACGCCATGGGAGACCGTCAACAAAGAGAAGAAGAAGAAGCACCGTGACCGTGGCAATGGTCGGGTCAAAGCAGGTGGTGGTCATAGTTATGGCCATGACAATGATTGTAATACGGAAAATGTTTTATTAATTGCTTAGTTAATAGAGAGAGGGACTTAAGTGAAAAGATTTATTAAAAGAGTTTTGGGGGTTTTCGAAAGTTAAGATAACCTGGCTTGGGCTTGGCCTGTGGGATTTTCTAGGCCCAAGAGGGAGGGAGGCCACCACTTAAAACCCGGCAGCCCCCACCCCGCGCCCCACCCCCGCGCCCGCCCGCAGCCGCCGCCCTCGCGCTTGCCGCCGCCGCCTTGCCGCCGCCGCCTGTGCCGCCGCGGCGCCCGCCGCCGCGCGCCTGCTGCCGCGCCGCCTTCTCCGTGCGCGTGTCGCCGCCCCGCTGCGCCGTGGTGCCTTCGCTCGCCGCCGCCTTCGCCGCCGCCGTCTTGTTCCCCGAGCGCCGCCGCCGACGCTCGCCGCTATACCGCGTGGATCCGGAGGAAGGAGAGGAGGAGATCGCGAAGCGCAGCGCTATCGCTCGCCGCCGTGTTCGCCGACGTGTTCGCCCTCGTGTCGCCAAGGGTAACTCCGCTGGTCCTCCGATGAGTTTTAATCGAGTTGATTTCGTCTGTTTTCTGGACCGCCGTGATAGTTTAGGTTAATCGGCTGTTCTGGGTTAGATCCGTCAGGATTTAGGTCTGGACCTCTGCTAGAAAATTGTAGAGGACTTGATTATCTTTCCAGGGAGTGCTAGAACGCGTTATTCCGAGTTGTGTAGCAAAAGTTATGAATTTTCTAGTGCTGCTGTTCTGCAGATCGGAGTAGTTCTGGACAGAGTTTAGTAGATCGGTTTGTGCGACGGAAATAGTTGCGAATCAGAAATTCTTCATGTTAGGAAAGTTTTAGATAATTTTCTTAGCTTTCCTTAAAGGTCAAGAAGTCCGGATTTCGAGTTTCTGGGCGAAAGTTATGCCTGTTTTAGTGCGCTGTCCAGAGAGTCCAACGTGAATTTGGATGCTTTAAAAAGGTTTGGATCGGTTAGTAAATGGCCGAATCAGAGAGTCTCCCAACTAAGTTTTTGTAGATAATTTAATTATCTTTACAGAGAGTCCAAGAAAGCTTAATTTGAGTTACGTACTGAAAGTTATGATTTTTGGAAGTCGGCTGTCTGTGGTTGGGCAGATTTGGCCGAGGGAGTTGGGGATTTAATTGAGATAAATTGTTGGGTTAATTGGGGTTGTTGTTATTTTATACCTAGAAACCCGTTACTGTCATATTAGTAATTATTAATTAAATATTCAGGAGGAGAACGGATTTCGGGTTGTGCCTTCTCGCGCTTCTTCATTTTCTCGCGTTGAGGCAAGTATAACTTTGCTATGATTAACTGTGTGATTGAGTGATGATACGAGTGGTGTTTGAGTTATGAATGCTTTACTTATGAATTTGAGTAATGTTCTGAGTTGTTAATGCTATTTATGTTTTGTTTACATTATGGCATTTATGAGATTTGTTGATGCGTAGTATGGTGAATGCATGATATCTTGTTGATACATTCACATATATGCATCATATTGAGAATTGTTGAAGTCTTGGTCATGTGGTGATCAAGACGAGGTCCCCACACTTGCGGAGTGTGGGCATTGGTCCCCTGCACTGAGGGTACAGGCATGGTGTGCATTGACGGATGCACACCGCATTACACCGTAAAATGCGAAAGAGATGAGAAAGAGGGGTTTTGATCATAATGCATAGCATGAAATTCATATGTAATATGTTTAACTTGAGGGTTAATGTTCATGCTTGCATTTGATACAGTTATACTTGCTGAGTCGTTGGACTCACTCTTGTTGTTTGTTTATTTGTTTTAGGTACCAATGTGAGAATGGCATATATGGGATCAAAAGGATTAGCTTGTTGCACGTGCACTATTCCTTCAATAAGAAATAAAGACAATCATGATAATCTTGTTGGCTTGTTAGCTTAATTGGTTCGCTTTATTTTCCATCGATTAAATGTAATAAAGACTTAGTATCATTGGATATTATCTTCCGCTCATTATTTAGAACTTGTGCTATTCATGCTTATTTAAACCGCCATCCGGTTAATAAACAAAGGAGGTTATGCCGAAATTTTTAGGTAACCTATATTAGTTGTTGTTTTATTGTGGATAGTTAGTAGCATTTCGTGCCTATGTTAGGTCAAGTGTTACAGCTGGTATCGAGCGGTCAGAGGTCCGTGGTAGTGAAAATATTAAATTTGACACACCGGCACGTAGATGGGATGGGTTTTGCATCGATCCGTATCATTGTCGCTGCTTCGATAATTAATTGTGTGTCATGTGTGACTCTATATTTATTTATGTTATATAGAGATGGCAAGGGTAGAGGCCGTGGTCGGTCGTGGCCGCAGAGCCGGACGAAGCCAGTCAGGCCCCCGCCAGCTGAATGTAATCACCGCCAGAGAGGCCATCCGTGGGATCGAGGAAGAGGTTGCTTCAATGGTTCAAGGAAACCGCCTCCACCCCTCGCACCTGAGCCGCTACTGCGGTCATTCCTACTGCCTTGCCGGCGGTGGGTGTGATGGGTCCGCATCGCTGGAATGCGTTGAGGTTGGATACTGATGGACTAGGGACGCCATTGATGTCGCTAACTGGTTGCGCCACATAGAGAGACATCTAGAGGTGTTGGGGCTACCATCCGAGCAAAGAGGCTCGGTTTGTGGCCTTCGGTTGAAAGGGCGACGGATCTCCGTGGGAAGGAGTCCTGTCACTAGATCCACGCCTTAGGGCCGCCGACTTGGGAGGTGTTCTCGAGCGCTCAGAAGAGGTTCTATCCCGACTCATTTGTGGAGAGGATGGAGGTTTCATTGAACGATTACAAGGTGGCAAGATGTCGTGTCGAGTACGAGGTGGGATTCCACAACATAATCCGCTTGCACTTTGTGGCTACCAATGAGGTAGAGAAGGCCAAGAGGTTCCGCAGAGGACTTAGGCGGGAGTTTCGACAGTATTGGGAGCTTTGAGCTCGTGACTTTAGCTCCCTGTGGAGCAAGCGAGAGGCATGGAGTTAGAGATGCAGCTTGGGGAGGGACCGCATGGGACTGGTGGTCATGCGACTCGAGAGTACAGAGAGTAGCCGAGGAAGAGTTTTGGCGGTCTGGCTCGCTACCGGCCGGTTCACAAGAAGTTCAAGGGGTCGCAATTCTTTCAAGTCTAAGTTCAACAAGTCCCGTGCGCTTTCCACTTTTCGTCCTTCACCGGTGTTCGATGGTACGTCCGGTCCGGTCGGGATGAAATGTTTCAAGTGTGGTGAGGGACATCGTGCGGAGAGTGTGTTTGGTGGGAGCTTGTCGCCATTGTGGTCCGAGGGCCACAAGGCAATGGTCTAGAAGCGTAATCCCGCCAAAGATCATCAAGTGGGAGCCGTTCAGGCACTCGATCGGCCAGTTTCTTCCGGGGTCAGATGCTAGCAATGCCTGCACTGCACTTGGGCGCCGACCCGCCTCACTACCCTTCTCCGGAGGGATGCCTCCGGTACTTTTGGCCGCCTCCTCCTGGGCGTTGTTTCCAAAGAGCGGCGCCTTGCCTCCTCCTGCAGTGGCGGCTCCGCCATATCCGGTGTTGCGGCGCCCGCACTCCAATCGGCCTCCCACGCCTTGCCGACTACCGAGCCAGTCGTCCCGATGTGGTGACAGTACGCTTTTGGTGGACTCTGGGAGGCTTATGTTCTGCTTGATTCCGAGCTACTTTCTTTTGCTTCCATAGAGTTTGCTAGTCGGCCAGTTGAGTTTGCGCCTATAGCTCACTATTTTGGTTCATTCACGGTGGAATTCTTTCTAGTTCAACAATGCCGTCCGGGTTGTACGATTACCATAGATGGAGAACATTTTGTTGCTAATCGATGGTTATGAGGATGGAGCCGCTTGATGTTATTTTGGGAATGGATTGGTTGCATAGTTACCGTCTTTGTCATATCTTGTTTTTGGAAGACAAGAATTTTGCAATCGCCGTCAAAGCCAAGAGTTAGTGTTTCAGTAGTGCACCCTCCTGTACACCCAAAGTGTTGGCTAGTCTTTTTCCCGGTAGTAGAGCAAGAAGAGTGGATTTCTTTTATCCCTTGTGGAAAAGCCAAATTCCTCTTTGATTGCAGAGCGATTCCGTGGTCCGGGAATTGTGGACGTTTTCCAGCAGAGTTGCTGGGGATGCCACCTCCGTCCGGTGGAGTTCGGGACTGACTTGGTGCCGGAGCACGACTAGTTTCTATAACTCCGCACCGCTTGGCTCGACTGCCCAAGAAGAGTTAAAGAAGCAATTGGATGATCCAAGGCAAAGGATCTTATCCGTCCGAGTGTGTCTCCGTGGGGAGCACCAAAGTTATTTGTCAAGAAGAAAGATGGAGTTGGCGCATGTGTATTGATTACCGTGTTCTCAATCGCTAACCATCAAGAATAAGTATCCTTACCCCGATCGAGGATTTGTTTGATCGCTTGAGGGAGCTAAGGTATTTTCAAAGATTGATCTCCGATCGGTACAATCAAATTCTCGTCCGAGAGGAGGACATTGAGAAAACGGCGCCTCCACGAGGTATGGGCATTTTGAATTTAAAGTTATGTCTTTTGACTAACAAATGCCCCGCCGCTTTCATGGAGACAATGAACAGGATGTTACATGAATATTTGGACGACTTTGTGGTCGTATTCATTGATGATATCTTGATTTATTCCAAGAGCGAAGCGCATCATGAGCAAGATCCGAGACAAGTGTTGGCAACACTAAGAGAGCATAAGTTTTATGCGCGGCTCAAGAAGTGTGAGTTCGGTGACCCGGTGGGGTTCTTGGGTCACATCATCACGATAAAGGAGTCTCCGCTGATCCAAGTAAAGTTTCTTCGGGGTGGATTGGGAGAGGCCGACCAATGTCAAGGAGGTGAGGAGCTTCCTTGATTGGCGTGTTATTATCGGCGCTTTGTGCAAGATTTCTCCATCATCGCCAAGCCCTTGTCAAGCTTACTCGTAAGGACATGAGGTTTCGTGGGACGATGATTGTGAGCTAGCTGGATTTTGAAGGAAAAGTCGGTGACCGCCTGCTCACCGCCTCGAGCCGTGGAAGCGATTCACGCTTTCTCGATGCATCAAGAGTTGGGTGGGTTGTGTGCTTATGCAAGATGGTAAGGTTTTGGCTTACGATCGAGGCACCGAAAAAGCATGAACAATTACCCTACCCATGATTTAGAGTCGGTCAGCTGTGTTTGCATTGAAGCTTTGAGGCACTATTCATGCGGTGAGACTTGTGACGTGTTTACCGATCACAAGAGTCTCAAGTACATCTTTACCCGTATGATCTGAATTTGAGGCAGCAGCAGATGGTTAGAGTTGATCAAGGATTATGATCTAACCATTCAAGATCATCCGGTAAGGCCAATGTGGTGCCCGATGCTCGAGTCGCAAGGCGACGCTGCTACCGGATTGTTTGATTGCTGATTTTGATCGTATGGGATATCTTTCGCTATGCGGTACGGCCCGAGTGGAGACCCGCTGATCTTAGAGTCACTATACCGAGCGAAAAGGGAGGCACAACACCGATCGCTGTTTGAGAGGGTTATGAAACGGTTGGAGATGGGAAAAGAAGGATTTCAGCATGGATATGTCGGGGGCATTATGCTTAAAGGGCGTTATGCGTGCAGAAAGCGAGGTTAAGGATGACATTTTGAGAGAAGCTCATCGCACCGTATACGCTCATCCGGAGAGACTAAGATGTATCGTGATTTGAAGCGAATTTCGTGGAAAAGGATGAAGGTGGATATAACAAATTATGTGGCCTCGTGTGGTATTTGTCGCAAGTGAAAGTCGAACATAAGAGGCCACCGGATTATTGCAGCCATTGGAGGTTCCTCAATGGCCGTGGGATGATATTTCTATGGATTTTGTGGTCGCTTGCCTCGGTCGCCGAGAGGCAAGGACGCAATTTGGGTTGTTGTGGATCGGTTCAAGAAGTCCGCAAGACTTCATTCCTATCCGCACAACCAACTCAATGAGTGATCCGCTCCTATTTATGTTCGGAAATTGTGAGGTTGCATGGTGTGCCTAAGACCATAATTTCCACGAGATGCCAAGTTTGTTTCAAGTTTTGGGAGAGTTTGCAGAGTGCTTTGGGCACTCACTGCTTGAGCACGGCTTTCCACCCGCAGATCGATGGACAATCGAGCGGACTATCCAAACTTTGGAGGACATGTTGAGATCTTGTGTCTGTCTTAGAAGGGTAGTTGGGAGGATCAATTACCTTTGGCGTAGTTTGCCTATAACAACAGCTTATCACTCTAGTATCAAAGCGACCCATTTGAAGTGTTGTATGGCAGAAGTGCGGTCGCCTTTGTCGGGAAGCGGTGGGCGAAAGCGCCTTAGGACCTGATTGGGTCCAAGACCGTTGAGAGAGTGGCTTTGGTAAGACAGAATTTGTTGGCTGCCCAGTAGACGTAAGAGTTATGCCGATGTGAGAATGAGGGACTTGAGTTTGCGGTGGGAGATCAGTGCTCTTGAGAGTATCTCCTACCAAGGGTGTGGTGAGGTTCTGCACCAAAGGGAAGCTTAGCCCCAGGTACGCTTGGACCTTTCACCATATTAGCGGATTGAGAAATTGGCTTACCGCTTGATCTTCCCGAGGCTATGCGCGAGTGCATAACGTGTTTCACGTGTCCATATTGAGGAAGTACTTGCAGACCCGTGTTCACATCGAGCCAGAACCTTTGATTATTGAGCAAGATCTATCCTTTGAGTCCAAGCCGGTCGGATTCGGAAAGGTCGAAAAAAGTGTTGAGAAATAAGACTTTGTCAGATGTCAAAGTGCTTTGGTCGCATCGCATCGAGAGGGAGGCAACTTGGGAGTTGGAGTCTCGTGATGCGCGAGCCGCACCCGGCGTTGTTCACGCCAAAAGTGTGTTTTTCTAGTTGGTTGTTTTGTTTCTGTTAGAGTTGCGTTAGAATTGGGTCGAATTCATTTAAGGAGGGTAAAATGTAATACCCGGAAAATGTTTTATTAATTGCTTAGTTAATAGAGAGAGGACTTATGAAAAGATTTATTAAAAGAGTTTTGGGGGTTTTCGAAAGTTAAGACAATCTGGCTTGAGCTTGGCCTGTGGGATTTTCTAGGCCCAAGAGGGAGGGAGGCCACCACTTAAAACCCGGCAGCCCACCCCGCGCCCCACCCCCGCCTTTCCTCGCAGCCGCCGCCTCCTGCGCTTTCTGCCGCCGCCGCCGCCTTGCCGCCGCCGCCGCCGCCGCCGCCCGGCGCCGCTGCGGCGCTGCTGCCGCGCCGCCTTCTCCGTGCCGTGTCGCCGCCCCGCTGCGCCGTGGTGCCTTTCGCTTCGCCGCCGCCGCCGCCGCCGCCTTGTTCCCCGAGCGCCGCCGCCGACGCTCGCCGCTATACCGCGTGGATCCGGAGGAAGGAGAGGAGGAGATCGCGAGCGTGTTCGCCGTCGCTCATCGCCGTGTTCGCCGACGTGTTCGCCCTCGTGTCGCCAAGGGTAACTCCGCTGGTCCTCTAGATGAGTTTTAATCGAGTTGATTTCGTCTGTTTTCTGGACCGCCGTGATAGTTTGGGTTAATCGGCTGTTCTGGGTTAGATCCGTCAGATTCAGGTCTGTACCTCTTCTAGAAAATTGTAGAGGACTTGATTATCTTTCCAGGGAGTGCTAGAACGCGTTATTCCGAGTTGTGTAGCAAAAGTTATGAATTTTCTAGTGCTGCTATTCTGCAGATCGGAGTAGTTCTGGACAGAGTTTAGTAGATCGGTTTGTGCGACGGAAATAGTTGCGAATCAGAAATTCTTCATGTTAGGAAAGTTTTAGATAATTTTCTTAGCTTTCTATAAAGGTCAAGAAGTCCGGATTTCGAGTTTCTGGGCGAAAGTTATGCCTGTTTTAGTGCGCTGTCCAGAGAGTCCAACGTGAATTTGGATGCTTTAAAAAGGTTTGGATCGGTTAGTAAATGGCCGAATCAGAGAGTCTCCCCAACTAAGTTTTTGTAGATAATTTAATTATCTTTACATAGAGTCCAAGAACGCTTAATTTGGAGTTACGTACTGAAAGTTATGATATTTGGAAGTCAGCTGTCTGTGGTTGGGCAGATTTGGCCGAGGGGAGTTGGGGATTTAATTGAGATAAATTGTTGGGTTAATTGGGGTTGCTGTTATTTTATACCTAGAAACCCGTTACTGTCATGTTAGTAATTATTAATTAAATATTCAGGAGGAGAACAGATTTGGGTTGTGCCTTCTACGCTTCTTCATTTTCTCATGTTGAGGCAAGTATAACCTTGCTATGATTAATCTGTGTGATTGAGTGATGATACGAGTGGTGTTTGAGTTATGAATGCTTTACTTATGAATTTGAGTAATGTTCGAGTTGTTAATGCTATTTATGTTTTGTTTACATTATGGCATTTATGAGATTTGTTGATGCGTAGTATGGTGAATGCATGATATCTTGTTGATACATTCACATATATGCATCATATTGAGAATTGTTGAAGTCTTGGTCATGTGGTGATCAAGATCGAGGTCCCCACACTTGCGGAGTGTGGGCATTGGTCCCCGCACCGAGGGTATGTGCATGGGTGTGCATTGACGGATGCACACCGCAGACACGTAAAATGCGAAAGAGATGAGAAAGAGGGGTTTTGATCATAATGCATAGCATGAAATTCATATGTAATATGTTTAACTTGAGGGTTAATGTTCATGCTTGCATTTGATACATTATACTTGCCGAGTCGTTGGACTCACTCTTGTCGCTTGTTTATTTGTTTTAGGTACCAATGTGAGAATGGCATATATGGGATCAAAAGGATTAGCTACACGTGCACTATTCCTTCAATAAGAAATAAAGACAATCATGATAATCTTGTTGGCTTGTTAGCTTAATTGGTTCGCTTTATTTTCCATCGATTAAATGTAATAAAGACTTAGTATCATTGGATATTATCTTCCGCTCATTATTTAGAACTTGTGCTATTCATGCTTATTTAAACCGCCATCCGGTTAATAAACAAAGGAGGTTATGCCGAAATTTTAGGTAACCTATATTAGTTGTTGTTTTATTGTGGATAGTTAGTAGCATTTCAGGCCTATGTTAGGCTGGGGTGTTACAATGATGATGAGGACGATAGTGGCTTCGACACTAGTGAGCGCAAGTTCAATAGGAAGAAGGTGAAATGTTTCAACTATGGCATACATGGGCATTTTGCTAGTGAGTGCCGCAAGTTGAGGAAGGAAGAGGCGCATCTCGCTACGGCGGATGAAGAACCGACACTACTCTGAAGTTCGACGAGCAGGTACTCAAAATAATGACAACAAGATTAGAGGGTTGATTGTTAGAACTAATCTTGTTGTTGATTGTGGTCGATGTCGAGTACTATATAGTCGTGTCGAGTATAACGTAGTCATATGTCGAGTACTTGTGAGTCGAGTACTGTGTAATCATGTGTCGAGTACTATGTAGTAGTCGAATATCCTGGAGTCGGAGAGCAGTCGGAGACTCCGGAGTACAGTGAATTGGTCAGTAGTAATAGGTTGATAGTCATAGTTATAGTACCTGGTCGAAAAGCCCTGGTCGAGATGCCGTGGTCGAGAAGCTGTGGTCGAAGTACTCGTAAGTCGAGTAGCAGCCCTGGTCAAAGAGCCGTGGTCAAAGACACCGTGGTCAAGAGACTCGAAGAAGGACTCGGTTGGTCGTCTCGTGTGGTCATCGACTTGGTCAGTACCAATGTGTCCGCACTACCGTATCCATTATCTGTGTGTATTGGTTAGTGGAGCGAGTATTTCAGATAGTACGTGGTGTGCGCCGAGTCGTAGGGAAATATGGGTGGCAAACTGATCACAGGTGTAGTTAATGGCTGCATGTAATGCAAGCATTAGTGGTGGTAACACACCATTAAAGACTTATAGCCGCTTGTTGTACTCAGTAGTATAAATAAGAAGAGAAAGTGGAAAAGTTATACGGTATTACACAGCGCCAAAACTCTTGTGTGTCTTGAGTTGATTAAAATTGTTCATTTGTGTTATGAGTTATGACCACTAAGTGTGTGCATTTTGATCCGTGGTCTGGGCCAACAAGGAAGATGCCATTTTGTATTGGAAAGACTTTGAGTAGAGGAAGCTAAAAAATGGGAGAAGCCTTCTTTTGGTGCCGGCCATGCATGGCGGTGGACGGGTGGAGGAGGGAATGATATTGAGGAAGAACAAGAATGGGAAAGCCGTATTTTCACATGCGAAATTTCGGCATAAAATTAAAATATGTTTACAATACGTATAGAGTTGCAAATTAAATGCTATCTCCGTGAACTGGATGGCATGTCACAGAAGCCACAGTCAGGGATGGCACTTCTAGACAGGCAACGAGCTGAGTGGTAAAATCTCAATTTCCCCCATTATATGTATAACATATGCACGTGTGAATTTGACACCTTCCATCGGGTTTCACGCGGAAGCTAGCCAGGCTGCTAAAAGCACTTGATTAACTTATGAGGGTTTCTGGATCGATCTAGTTGAAACAAAGTAGAGAAGAAAACAGCATTAATTTATAGCACCAACAAGTTTGTTCTAGTTTGTTTTAGCTAGTATTTTTTACATCAGTACTCACCCAAATTCCATTACTAAATCTAGTCTCTAATCAAGTCTACCATGCGACATCCATGAAGTGTATACTCATGCGCATTTATTTCTCTGATACTACCAAGATATTTCATGCACAAAACAGAAAAAATGAAACAAAGAAGCGAAAAGAAAAAAACAAATAGGGTACTTAGTTTATTTGATTCATGGCAACATCGATCCAAGGCTTGAGTGCTGAAACCTGCCAGATGAGTATATCTGCATCTCGCCCAGTATGTGCTCAAAGTTGTCGTTAGATTTCTCGATTGGGTGGGTGTGCTTGCCCTCGTACGTCGTCACCACAACGCCTTCGTCCTTTGATAGCCTCTGCACCTGCTTCTTCACGCTGCATCCTTGGTGAGTACATCTGTAGTAGCTTCTGCGTGAAGTGGAATAACAAACTTCATGGTCAGTTAGTCCTCTCAACATGCATAGGAAGCTAATTGATCAGCTTCTAACTTGATTATATACACACACTAACCAGCGTATATGTAAAATACCGAGGAGGTTATTGATGTTTCTAAATGAAGTTATCATCGATAGCGAGCGGTTATCGTCAAACGCTACAGAGACAGTCAGTGGTAACTTTTCTTATAGCCGGTGATAACTTTTTCATGTGCCACATATTTTCTGGCCATCCAACATCTGAGGAACTAGCCCGAACCGTTGCGGCTTTGCCCCAAGCCATGTACTGCTCCTAACGTGACTGGCCAGCGAACAAGTGGCTCATGACGTGCACATAGAGCAATAGTCCGGCCGAAGGAGTGAGGCTGCCATGTGGGGCCGTAGAGTCAAACCTATCACTCGTTACAGTAATTGCTTAAACATGTAGCTTTGTGATACAACAATTTCTAAAATCTGTAATTTTGTGAAACATATTCTAAAACCAATAGTTTTTGGTTAGTTTGTACAACAAAATTTTAGTTTTGCGAAATATACTCAACAGTTAAACAATCACTCAACCAACAAATTCCACATCCTTAAAATTTTTCTAGTAAGCAAAAAAGAAAAAAACTATAAAGCTTCACCAGCCTTGCAACAAAGCCGAGGGCGCGGTGGCACAACGCCACCTTCGTTGGAGGCCAACCTAGCATGAGGCAGAGCTGAGGGTGTAGACCAAGTGGGCTGAGCCTGACAATATCGACTTCATGTGCTAAGGTAATATGATATTCTTTATCCGTAGCATAGTATCGGACATTCAACTACTACTATAAGTAATAATAAGGCACTTAGGTGCCTATGCACCCACAGCATGAACCATATGAAATGTGGATTTTAGGTATGAAGTGTTTCATACGCTTATATATTTATTGTGAGTACATACTCTTGATATATTTATTGTGAGTTAGTTTTGAGCTCAGATCAAACCAATTTAAAGTACTTTTAAATTTAATGCGATTTGAGTGATTTATATCATGAAACTACCTCAAACTAGTAACCTGAAGATTTTGTTTTTTTCTCAGATTTGATATCTCAAATACATTCTTTTAGGCTATATGAAGATATCCACGTCAAAAATTGCGAATCTCATAGCATATCTACGGATATTCATTTGAGGCAACAAGGTACATGAATACTTGTAAGAAGGTGAAAAAGAATCATTTCTCGTGTAGTTCTCAACAAGTAACAAAAAAAAAATAGCAATTGTGCTTCTCTATAACAAAACTTTAAAATGAAAATACCCATCTTTTGATGATCGCCATTGGTGTATTAATTCTGTCAAGTGACTATGCAAGGGTTAATAACTAAATGTTTCCGATATCTACCTCAGAGTTGGTCTTCTCAACACTTTTTTCCTAGAACCGTTTACCTCATTACTTATTTTTCCTTTCTCCTATTGCAATCTATGTCTAATTGAAGTCTTCTGTAGCACTGTAGCTATGCTTTGTCATTACCAGGTTATACTAATTTGAATAACTTCATCGAAAATTAACAAAATTATATTCTAATAAGGTAAACGATAATATAAATAGAAGGACAAAACCTGTGTTATAGAATCGATATAAAGTATTGATAAGTTAAGGAAAATGTTATGTGCAGCATATACCAATTGGGTATACAAATAATTTCTTGTCACCCTCCCAGCAAAATGTTATTCCTTGTCAAATTGATAAACAAAAGAACGCTATTCGTTGACTGATGCACAGAGAAATCATCTTTGGCCAAATTTCGGTGAAATTCACTTAAATTTGGATTTCTCGGTCCACCCAAAAAAAAGCCCATTTTGGTGAAAAAAAATTCGATCCATTTTGAATTTTTCAGCCAAGTTCGGCGTCTCCATCACCTCAACCGAGTCAGCGCCCTCGCTAGGGTTCCCTCACGTGAGAAGTGGCACCTGGGGGAGGCAGCGCGGCGACGGCACCAACCGCCTGTGATATTTTCACAGACGGTTTTTAATACGAACCGTCTGTGGTAATCGAGACAACACAGATGGTTCATGTTAATAACCATCTGTGGTAATCGATCGATCACCTTTGTTGTATGAACTGCAGAAGCTATACTGAGACGAAACAAACTGTCTGTGTACATTTTCGTTAATCCACGAACAGAATCTACATATGTAGACAACACGAGAATTTTTATGAAAGCGTTTCATTTGCTTCTCTTCCATGGAAGTTTCAAATTCAAGGCAAATTTATTACAAAAGTCCAAAAAGAGATTTCATTTTAATCTTCTGGGCTTCATATGCTTCTTTTTCGACTTCTGGAGTTGGAGGATCAGCCACTGAGTTATCGAATGCTGTGAAGATTGTCCTTGCCCTCTCCACTTCCTCCTCTAGCCTAGGAAAATCATGAGCATGACCCATAATATCAAAGAGGATGCCATGATAAGCTTCCTCAGAATCGGTTGATTCTACTTGATCGGCAAGGTCCATGTGTCCCTCCAATGCCACAAGAGCTTCTTCCGCTTTGTGCATATTGTAGAGAAGAACGAGGCTGAGGGTGGTTTCCCTTTCCTGAGTGTCAACGAGACACCTCCGTCGACGGCGGAGGATGAGGTCCAGCTGATGGATGGAAGCGAGTCGAGGAAGGAGAGTAGGGTGTGAGCGGAGGAGCTACTCCAGACATAAATTGTTGGCTGCCTGTGTAAGGTTGCGGCTAAACAACTCATGATGCATAGATAAGAGGAAGGAGATCAAAAGAATTTTAAATGCCATTATTCAGAAATGTGGTGAAGAAGATGAGGAAGAGGACAATTTAGAAGAGATTGATCGCTTGTGGTATCGCTTGTTGCATATAAAACCGTAATGGTGTGGAAGTTTAAGGCCACTTGCATCGAATATTAACAAAGGTGAGTAGAGCGAACATTTAACTCGTAATCATAGATGGTTCGTATTTCAAACCGTCTCTTCTATTAATATCATAGACGATTTGTATTACGAACCGCTCGATATGTGATTTATCATAGACGGTTCTAAACTAGAACCGTCTGTAATAAGCATTCCTATATATACCGCTGCTAGGGTTTTATGCGTACGCTGCAGTTATAGATCTACATATCGTCTCGCCGCCCCCATCCAGCCCGTCGCCGCCTCCTTCTCGGATCTCCTCCTTCTCACGCCCACGCCGCCGCCACCGCCTCCTCGGACCTCCATCCCCGCCGCCGACCCCGCCCACGCTGCCGCCGTAGCCTCCTCGGACCTCCGCCCCGCCGCCGCCGACCCCGCCCACGCCGCCGCCAGCCTCCTCGACCTCCATCCCCGTCGTTGTCTCAGATTATGAGTATTTTGGTTCTTTGTTTGCAAACATTGTTGGTTGTGCTTGTTTTATAATCTCAGTCATACCGAAATTTTAGAAGTTGCTATCATTTGTATATGCAAACTTTACTGACAGAGAATGCATTGATTAAACATGCTGATTTTAGTCTTTTATGTCTGGCTACTTTTGATGGCAGCATCTTACTTCAATGATTTATGTCTCAAATATGATATATTCTACTCCATATATTGTACTCTTTCGAGGAGAGTGCACATACTTTTTACTGTCTAAAATCATAAGATCAGATGGAGAGTTCCACAGTGCACAATGGATGTTTTATGTTTGTGAAATGAAGTGCGATGAGTATTGGATGTTTTATGTTTGTGAAATGAATTGAGATGTGAATTGGATGTTTTATGTTTGTGAAATGAATTGAGATGTGTATTGTATGTATACATGTATATGTTGATCTGCTTGTTTTAGAGGGCATAGCTAGCATTTCCTGAGGCTAGCCAATAAACAGAAATATATTTAGGGTAGAAAGAATATCACGACGGTTTGTAACTAAAGATCGTCGTGATTATCACCTATCACGATGGTTTTACTACAAACCGCTCAGTGATTATCAGATATCACAGACGGTTTTTAGTTACAAACAGTCTGTGATATTTACACCACAAACAATTCAAAAACCGTCTGTGATAACCTTCGATTATCATCGACCAGAATTGTGACGGTTCGTAAAACCGCCGAGATGACGCTTGAACCGCTTGTAATACGGTTTTCTGTAGTAGTGATAGTGGAAGGGGGAGGTGGCTCAATGCAGCGCCGGCATAGGAGAAGTGGCGAGGGAGGTGGCGCCGGCACGAGAAGGAGGAGGGGCGGCAGCGGCAAGGGAGGAGGGCAAGGCGGGGGCAAGGGAGGCGACGCCAGCAAGGGAGCGGGAGGCGGCCATGGCGCTGAGGCAGCCATCGGTGGTGCTGATAATTTTTGAAATTTCTTTGCATTTCTTGAACTCAAATTGTATTTTTGAATATTTTGACTGATTTGTTTGAAAAAATCTTGAAATTTTGGAAATTTTTGAATTTCAGTTTTCTCGAAAGTGTCTAAAATTTTTCTACACCGAATTGTTTTCCTGCTGATGCCTACCAAATCATGAGAAAATTACCTTTTGTTCATATACAAGATGAGTATGATATAAGGTCGTCATTCAGCACACTACACAAGCACATGCTAAGATAGAGCTTTGCATGCATTCAAATACCACAATACCTACAAGTACGTATTTCGATTTCACATAACATCACGAGGAATCATATTAGCACCAAAGAAAATAGAAGGACCAAAAAATTATATGATAACTAGGTAATTCAGAGGTTAAAGTTCTAATATCTCATGTGTATCCGGTGCATATATCTAGCTAGGATCCAGTTGACACAAACCTTGGGAACTTGTTATTTTTGACAGCCTTCTGCCCGTACTTTCTCCACCGGTATCCATCGTCAAGAATATCGACATGGCTACGAGTCTGGAAGGCATACCGCGGCATCCGCTCCTTCTTCGCAGCTTTCTTCTTCCCATCAACAGCCGGCACTGCTGAGGACTCTTCATGGCCTTGCGGACTTGCAACACCACCCTTAGTGCTGGACATGTCTTCCTTGGATTCCGCCAATAACAACTTCCTTGAGATGTTATTGCCTTGTATTGCATGGTCGTCATGGCCTGTGCTAAACCGATTCAAGAAGTTGTGGGAGTTAGAGGAGAAGGGTGTTGTTGCAAAGAGCGTATGGTAGCTCTCCATGGCTAGCAAAATGAATGTTAAGGTTGTTGGCAGAGATGGAGCCAAGAGAGCTTTAGACAAGCAAGACAATATATAGGAGTAGACAATAATCGGACAATATTTAGTCTAAGCCTGGATCCTTCTAAAGCTTAGCAGCTTTCAATTGAGTCGGAAACATCAAAACTGAAAGAGATGTGAGGATGTCGTGAACGCCACGTTATTCAATGGATCGGAGATCTTGTGCGTGGAATCCCAGGGCCTTGGTTTGGAAAAAGGCTGGACCAGTAACAGTAGCTTAATTTAATTATTTCTGGTTGCTATAGTGCTATGTGTATATGTCGCACACTACATCTCTGTCCATGCGTGCATTATATTGA
This sequence comes from Bonia amplexicaulis, assembly GCA_036346245.1. NCBI lineage: Eukaryota > Viridiplantae > Streptophyta > Magnoliopsida > Poales > Poaceae > Bonia > Bonia amplexicaulis. Next base: position 38,885 of record JAYGGG010000528.1, on the reverse strand, counting down.
TTGGTTCTTGTCATCTTTTTGACCCTTCTTTGCTTAATTAGGTGCGTAGAATCAGCTGTGAATTGAAGTGGATGTAAATATACGTACCTCGAGTACTCTGGAAGCACGTGCGCGATTAGGTTTTGCTGCAAGGTTTCGCGGAGAGTTGAGAGAGCGATGCAGAACAGTTGCATTATAGTTTAGTTTGACTGATCAGCTCATTGCTTATTGGTGACATACGAAGCTTCTCTTAAGTTACAAGAACTTCGGTTTTTTATGGTTCAAGTAGTAGGGTGTAGAGACAGGATCTATGTGTTCGCACATGTCGTTGAATAGCAATACATGCATCCGTCTTGGTTTGCATCCAGAAACATTCACCTGTGGCCAATCAGGTTTGAGTGTTGACCAAGCTTAGCTAATTTCTCTGAGAATAGCTGCACATGCACGCAGAGTCGCAGACTAAGCTCGTCCTTGTCATCGACCTGAGAAATCTGAGAAACACGAGGAGTCGTGTATATTTCCCTCAGTGAGGTTGAAAACTCTACCCATACAATACCAAGACGATGCTTGCGCATGGAGCTACGAAAAAGACGAGCACTTCCCAGTGAAAATAGTAGATAGTTCATATTCAGAGCTAAGGCGCAGTGGCTTACTCAGACAGAATTAACAAAGAAACAAATATAGATCGAAAGAAGTGCTACATATATAGTACATACGGATGAAACTCACTGCTACAGAAGAGGCTATACTGGACGGGTACATCACAGACGGTTTTACTGGCAACCGTCTGTGATATTTTCATAGACGGTTATTAACATGAACCGTCTGTGATAATTGAGACATCACAGACGGTTTTATTAATAACCGTCAGGAACTTCGCTGCACGGTTCTTAATACGAACCGCCTATACCATCGAGATAACACGACGGGTCTGCAGAACCGTCAGCGAAAGTTCACGACGGTTATTAACACGAACGGTCTGTGAAAGTTGATAACACAGACGGTTCCTGTTAAGAACCGCTCGTGATAATCCCATGTCACTTATAATTGGTGTGTAATAGTCACATGTCACCAATAATTGGCGATACACGTGATTTCGATCTCACCCGCTATTCTCTCCACATCGAATGGCCGGCACCGCTTCCTCCCACGGCCGCCCTTATTAATAACTCCCCATCAACCTTTCCACCGGTACTAGTCACGCTGTGAGTTCATCCACCGACATCACATGTCGACGTGAGTCGGCATCGCCGAGGAACATGCAAATACAGAGGCAAGCACAAAACACAACAACACATTGATCGATCGATCTATTACGGATGACAAGCTAACAAACCTTCGTGGCACGACGGTCCACACTAAACAAGACACACTTACGACACTTACGGCAAGAGTGTGTTCTTTAGTATGAACCGTGAGTGAAGAGTACATTACTGGCGTGTCTGCTTAGAAGGGCGGCCGAGTTGGATATGTTGAAGAAGGGGATGAAATATATGTATTGCCCATGTATTGATTGTGATAATCTCAAGATGTTTAGCAACTCAGCGCAGATTGAAGCTCACTTGATTCGAAGGGGTTTCAGAAAAGGGTACAAATGTTGGACCAGTCACGGTGAAGAGAAGAGTAGTACACAAGACGGCTCTTATGACATAGTCGAGGGAGACAACGATATGCCGCCAGGACCGCTCTTTCGATCATGAGGAAAGGTTGCGGGATGACAACTGGATCATGAGGATAGGTCGCAGGATGACAACTGGATCATGAGGATAGGTCGCAGGATGACAACTGGATCGATGTTACGTGATGCGAAGGAACTATAGTGAGAGAGAGTTTGGTAAATTCGAGGGCTTGATGGAGGACTCGGAGAAACCTTTGTTCCCGGCCTGCAAGCCGCAATACACGAGGTTGTCATCAGTTCTAGAACTGCTAAAATTGAAGGCAAGCAATGGTTGGTCCGACAAGAGTTTCACGGCATTATTAGGTCTCCTAGTGGACATGCTTCCAACGGGAAATGTGTTGCCGAGAACCACCTACCAAGCCAAGAAGATTCTTTGTCCATTAGGAATGGAAGTAGAAAGAATACATGCATGTCGGAATGATTGTATCCTGTACCGTAAAGAGTATGGTAGCTTACATGTTTGTCCGGTGCAAAGCATCCCGATACAAGCGTAAAATGACTCGATGATGGGAAGGGCATCGAGGTGAAGCAAGGACCTCCGCTAAGGTCATGTGGTATCTTCCCGTAATCCCCGCTTGAAGCGTTTATTTGCAAACCGCAAGGATGCAAGATTGATGCGCTGGCACCGAGAGCGCAGTAAGAAAGACGGAATGATAAGACATGTTGTGATTCTCGCCAAAGGAGGAACATCGATAGGATGTTTGTAGATTTCGTGTGGAACCGAGAAATATAAGGTTTGGGTTGAGTACGATGGAATGAATCCTTTTGGTAACATGAGCAATGACATAGCACCTAGCCCGTGACTCGTGCTTGTACAACCTTCCTCCTTGGTCGTGTATGAAGCGGAAATATATTTTGATGTCACTACTTATCCAAGGGTCAAGCAACCGGCAACGATATTGATGTGTTCCTAGCCCCATTGGTGGAAGATCTTGCAATATTGTGGAATGAAGGGTACATGTATCCATTGCGCCAGGACGCTATTCCCGTTGACGCTGGAGAGGCATGGTGTATCCATTGCTGCCAGGACGCCGGTGCACGTGTACAAGTAGACACCGGTTTCATAAAGGTCCGTGTGGACACGACAATGATATTTTAATTCCGTCCATCTTGAGAAGCCCCCAAACGAAGAGATTAAGACATTAGGGATGCCGCCCACACATTCATTCAAGGCCCAAGAGGGACATCGCCCCGACATGTCCGTGCCACAATCTTCACATCCAAAGGCCCAAGAGGGACGCCGCTCGACTCGCACATCGGCCCGGTGGCTCCACCTCCACCTCCAAATCCAAAGAAAGTCTGCTGCATCGGCTCCCGCCGAGACGCCACCGAGAACATATCACAAGCGAGGCTCCAAGGCCTCCAAGGCTCATGCGAAGAAAATTAAGCCGCGCCCGTGCCATGGACGCTACTCTAGGAGTGTCGTTGGTGCCCGACTCACAATTACGCCACTTGGTATGATTTGCAATAGATTGCATGCCCGGTACATGGAGAAGTCCAACATGAAGCCAAACCGCAGAGTGCATTCACTCAAAATATAACGAGACACATTTCCTCCACGACCGGCTACATCGCCGTGACATTCAAGATTTATTCTTACTATTCAATCTCGACGAACTCGACGCCTCACTTCTACGATGTCGACACCGTAAGTGTATCGTATAATGAAGTTCTACATTCACGTTATACGATAAATGTCATTACTCTTTCTTTATGTATAGATACATGATCCAACAAGTCCGCAATCGCGACGACCGGTGGGTTTCTCGACCTCGCTGGTCTCCGAGCAATCTATCAACACGTATGCATCCTTCGTGCAAGGTTACATAACGAGGGATTGATTGCTCACACCGACAAGGAGTACATCATGGTACCCTTCAACCAAGGGTAAGTGCTTCACTAGTTACCACACATATGTTTCATTTGTACTTTACATGCAGCATGAACTTAGGATTAATCACCGTGGCGACACACATAACTAGGCATCACCGATTTTGCTTGTGATTGTACCAAAGTGGAGCAAGGTAATATACCTTGATTCCTCCTTAGAGCAACCACGACTTCATCGTGTGCAAGAAGTACTTAATGTGTAAACTCATTTCCTCCATACATAACTCTATTGTAATATTTCTTTTGTTTGCCACTACCGAGGCTAAGTTTTTGAATCACGAGGGCGCTTGCCGATTATGTTGCCCAAGGAGGAACACACGACAAAAATCCAAAGGATACACTACGACACAACACGCGATTTCCGGACCGCCACAACACAACAATCCTATATCATACTTTGTTATAATGCCTCTAGAATTGACAATACCGATGTATGTAATTCTATTTTGCAAGGCCACCAAGAAAGCTATAGGGCAACGATGTGGATTCTACGCTTGCCGCCATATGAAGGAAATCATGGGTACTAAGATCAATGATCCGTAGGTTTGTCGTCCTTCCAATAATTATTATTTTCTGATTATATATATGTTTTATGTTACACACATGCTAATTAATGACTTAACATTGCTCCTAGCGACAATGGTGAACTTCGACGAAAGTGCATATGATCTTGACAATCTCGTCGATATTCGTGGAACCATCTCCCAATTCTTGCTAGCAGAGGTCATAAATAAGAATGAAGAGTTCCACGCCGCAATGGTGATAATTAGATGTTGAAACATTGGATTCAACTGCATAATCAAACAATTCTCCTTCAATTGAATTCATTTGTCGATGTTGTGTAACGATTTTCAGTCTATATATATATGTATGTGATCTGCTGACCGTTTGTTACATTCATCTGTGTTTCAAATTTTGTTGTAATTTACTATGAGTTGCAATTAACTTATATCCGCTATTTATCTCAGATCGCACCGCTTGTCGCCAGAGGGCATGGCTAGCATATCCCGATGCTAGCCAAAAAGCAAAGAATAAAATGGATGATATATATGGTATCACGCACGGTTCGTTGTTACAAACCGCTCGTGCGTGAATGATATCACGACGGCCTTTACAATCGATCGTCATGATATACATATATCACGCACGGTTAGTAACACAAACCGCTCGCGATATTGTGTATATCACGACGGTCTTGATTATTAACCGCTCGGATAGACGAGTATCACGACGGTTGTTTAAACAAACACCGCCTCGTGATAGTCTCAGATACGACGGTCTTGACTACTAACCGCTCGTGATAGTGAGGTATCACGACGGTTGTTTATAAAACCGCTCGTGATATCGCACTATCACGCACGGTTAGTAGTCAAGACCGTCAGACGGGAGTTATCACGACGGCTCAGAACCGCTCGTGATAACCACCAACTATCATCGACACTAAACACCGACGGTTCAGAACTGCTCGTGATGACGGTTCCAACCGCTCGTGATAGAGCTGTCTGTAGCAGTGACTCTAGATCAAGTACTGCGACCTACATGAAATAAGTGTACGAGTTCTTTATCTCTCATGCATCCTATGATATGAAGCTAGCTTCATGTACGAAAGAGGAGAAGAAAAGAAAACTCAGAAGGAAATTAAAGGAACAAATTAACTAAATATACTGTAACTTGTAGATTCATCGCTTCATGGTTCTGCATGCGAGGCTTCAGTGAGCCGGCCAGACGCGTATATCCGCGTCTGGTTCAGTATGTGCTCAAAGTTTTCGCTGGCTCTCTCGATCGGGTGGGTGTGCGTGCCCTCGTACGTCGTTACGACAACGTATCCGTCCTTGTATATTCTCTGGACCTTCTGCTTTACGTTGCACCCTTGGTGAGTGCGTCTGTAGTAGCATCTGCAGGAAGAGAATAACACATACACTGTTTTGATCAGTTATGATTTCGCTCAAAGTGGAAAAGAAATAATGTTAACTGGATGCCTTCCTTTTTTCTTCTATTTATTTTATCAATTATGAGTACTACGTACTGAACATGTAGAAAATTGAACTGAATTAAGGTTCCTAAAATTTTAAAGCAATTGTGGTTTATGTTTCTAGACTTCGAAATTAAATTGTCGTTTAGATCGATCTCTGAACATACAAAAACTGTGTCACTTGGGACATTTCGACTACTGCTGATGTAGTGGTGAAATAAAAGTATAAACTTGATGTGATGTGAATCATTATGTGGCCTTTCGTTAGGATTACTAGCGTTTAGTGCTTCTAACTATCTCAATAAGAATATGATTTCTATACTTCCATCTCAACAAATTCTATGCAGATCCCGGGCATTGAATACCTAAAATCGTCGTATGTATTCTGTACTAATCTCATCATCAATGGCTAGTACATGCATTCACAACATCGAGATCACATTCATACACATTGTATACAATTAATTTACAACAATAGGGTGATATGTGCGATGCATAAATAAAGTTTACAACATACGGCCAATCGACCAAATAAAATGTAAGTATCAAGAGCAAAGTACAACGGAAGATAAGTGAATAAACAAAAATGTCCAGCGGTGTGCCACCATAGCACATAGGTAACAAACTAGAGTTAGGCTCTAGAAAGACCCATCCTCAAATTTCCCGTGCTAGGGGTAAAGTACGCTGCTTTGACATGTTATCTTTCTCATTATCTGAACAACAATTATTTAAGCAAGGTTGAGTACATATAGTATATCATAACATATAAATAAATGCAAGGCTAACAATAAGTAAGGTTCTATGCTACTGTTATTTTTAGCATGAAGCAAGTTTTATTTGCAATATCGATAAGTAGTATTTTGCAATGGAATTATAAAGAGCATTTGACATGTAATAAAATAACATTTATGTAACATTAATAATAGTAAATCACTTTCATTCACAACCCTCCTCAGATGTGAACATCGAACAATTCCCAACCATGGGCATGGCACATGCGAAACAAACATGCCATCCCAACTTTTCCAATGAAATGCTTTGTAAAATAAAATTATACCCATTGTGGTTGCATCCAATCATGCTCATAACCGTGAGCATAGCTATTTAAATAGTTTTAACACCCTCGAGAGGTTCTACAACTTTACCCACATGAGATAGTCAAATATATTGTCAAGAACTTTACACTTCCTTTAGCATGTGACGAAATTGATTATCATATAGCCTTTACATTACCTAGACTTAACCTTGCACCAACCCAATGAATATTGAACATCTCTTAGCTCCATCCTCAAAAGAGCATTTGAATCCTCACTTAGATCCATCCCCCAAGTGAAGACACTCACTTAGGTCCGTCCTCCTAGTGGACATTCACCATTGTATTAGCAAACTTTGATTCCAACACCTTCGTGAAGGGAGCCCCTACGAGTAAATCTTCCTGGAATGCCCTCACTACTTCGCTCTACCAAAATGTAAGGTTAGACCTAGACAACTTAGTCAGCTAAAGCCAGAGCCCATATTGCACATGTGGTTGTACGTTTAGATATAGATTTGTGGCAACAGTGTTGGGTCCTTAATTGACCCATATAAAAATCTTCCCCTATCTACATGTGAGACACCCTCTCATATTTGACAATTCATAATATAACTCGCCTGCATCTAAATCTAGATTTTTCATTTTATTTTATATCAAATTAACAGAGCTTCCAATTATCATCCAACATTTCAAAATCACGCATGTACATATGTAAATTTTCCAATTGATCAAATTGAGTAAAACTATTGTGTGGCTAAGTATCTAGACCATATACTCAATGTAATATAAAGTGAGTTTAGCTACTGTTTAAACTATGCCCTAAAGGTTACAACAGCAAAGATATCAAATTTATAAGGAGGTTCAATGCATACAAGGGGTTATATTTCACTACTACAAAAGGCTAATAGTAGAAGCCCATCACAGATGGTTAATCACAACTGTCAGTATTAAACACAATCACAAATGGTTTTGGTTTATAAACCGTCTGTGTTACAGCCAGTGCTAAAAACTGTCTGTGAAGAGGAAATATCACAGATGATTCATGGTGAGCACCGTCTGGGAAGTATCACAAACGGTTATTAACAAGAACTATCTGTCATATTACGAAATATCGCAGATGATGTTTTCTTTAAACCGTCTATGATACTTCACAGACAGATGTATTAAAAATCATCTGTGATAATTAGGCCATCACATACGATTTGTATTAAAAACTTCCTGTTATAATTTCACTTATTAATTGCAGACCCATCGACCCTCACAGATCTATCTTAAATTCCAGATCTATTCTCACATGCTGCTTCTTTGAGGAGGTGGGGCTTTGAGGCCATTTGCCACGGATTTGGCAAGAGTGGTTATAGATCCATTAAATTTTTGACTATCTATAGTTAGTAATTTATTTCTAATTGTAATATATTTTAGATCTAGCTTTTGGTGAAAGGAGATGTAACATCCCAGCCAAACAATGGCCTAAAATGCTACCAACTTCTAGCCCAAAATTAAAACTTCTAATAATTATTCCAAAAGATTCGACCAAGTCTTATCTATTCAATCATTAATAGCAAATCTAGATAAATGTAAATGCAGTTCTATTTCCATATTAAAGAACGGGCGATATCAAATAGTTCTAATCATTATTACATTTAATCTGATGAATAATAAAATGATCCAATTAAACTAATCAGCCACTAAGATTATAATGAATGTCTTTATTTCTTATTGAAGCAATAGTGCACGTGCATCTGGTCTAGTCATTCATGTCCCCATGTATGTTGATCTCATATTGGTACCTAAAATAAACAAACAACAACAAGGGTGAGTCCAACGACTCAGCAAGTATAAACTCAGAATAAAACAAACATGAACATTAATCACAAATTAATCATATTTCATATGAATTTCATGCTATGCAATATGATCAAAAGTCCTTTCTCATCTCTTCGCATTTTACCGGTACGCGGAGTGTGCATCCGTCAATGCACACCCATGCCTGCACTCTCTGCAGGGACCAATTGCCCACACTCCACAAGTGTGGGGACCTCGACGCTTGATCACCACGTGACCAAGACCTCAATAATTCTCAACATGATGCATACATATGAATGTATCAACAAGATAAACAGGCATTCAACATACTATGCATCAATTTAATCTCGTAAATGCTATAATGTAAATGTAACATAAATAGCATTATCAACTCACAACTTTACTAAAATTCACAAGTAAAGCATTCATAACTCAATCATCACTCATATCATCCAAATCATCAAATCACACAGATTAATCATAGCAAAGTTATACTTGCCTCAACCGTGAGACAACGAAGAACGAGCGTATATTAAACCCCGAATCCGCTCTCCTCCTGAATAATTAATTAATAATTACTAACATAACAGTAACGGGTTTCTAGATACAAAATATCAGCAACCCCAATTACCCCAACAATTTATCTCAATTAAAATCCCAACTCCCTCGGCCAAATCTGCCCAACCACAGATAGCCGACTTCAAAATCCATAACTTCCAGTAAGTAAATCCAAATTGCGTTCTTAGACTTTCTGGAAAGATAATTAAATTATCTAAATAAACTTAGTTGGGAAGCCTCCCTGATTCTGCCATTTTCTACCCGATCAAATCCTTTTTCTAAAACATCAATAGCCACGACGATCTCTCTGGACAGCGCACTAAAACAGCCATAACTTTCGCCCAGATCATCGGAATCCGGACTTCTTGACCTTTCTGGAAAGCTACGAAAAGTATCTACAACGTTCCTAACATGAAGAGTTTCTGAATCGCCCTACTTTTCGTCGCCCAAACCGATATACCCAAATCTGTCCAAAACTTCCCGATCTGCAGAACAGCAGCACTAGAAAATTCATAACTTTCGTTAAACAAATCGGAATAACGCGTTCTAGCACTCCCTGGAAAGATAATTAAGTCCCCTACAATTCTCTAGAAGAGGTCCAGACCAGAATCCTGACGGATCTAACCCAAAACTGCCGATTAATCCAAACTGTCACAGCGGTCCAGAAAACCGTCGAAATCTAACTCGATTAAAAACTCATCTAGAGGACTAACGGGGGTTACCCTTGACGACACGACGAAGAACGCGATGAACTCGACGAAGAACACGATGCCCTTTGGATCCACACGGTGCTAGGACGGCGACGACGTCGGTACACCGAACGAGGAGACGCTGGCTGGAGTGGCGCTGCATCTCGGCGACGACTCGGCGCACCGAACGACGGCACTCCGCGGGCGAAGGACGGCGACCACCACGGCGCAGCGCGGCAAGCGGTGGCGGTGGCGCGGCAGAGGCGCTGGCCGGCGGGCGGCTTGTAGCGGCCAGCGGGCGGGGCACAGGCACACAAGGCAAAGGCGCGCAGAGGGACGAGCGGCGCTGCCAAGGGGGGGCGGCTGTAGGGGGGGCGGCGGCTAGGGCAAGGGGAGGCGGCTTGGGGTTAAAAGGGTGGCCTCCTCCCTCTTGGGCCAAGAAAACCCACCGGCCGAGGCCTAGGCCCAGTTGCCTTAGAAATTCAAAACCCCTTAAACAAAAATATTCTTAAACTTTTCCTTCTAGGTCCCTCTCTCTATTAGGTATTTATTTAAACAGGAGAATTGAAGATGGGTTAAGTCTAGCTTGATGTAGAGAATATTATTTACATCTAACATGGTTTAGGGTTTAGCCAATTCACAGTCTATTTCTGTTTAATTCAATTTAGTTAATTATTCTTGCTACATATAGCTACTTTAGATCATATATATCTAGTATACTAATTAATTAATTCAATATTTAATGCTAAATTATTATATTGTAACATAGGACTGAAGCTAGATGTACACTGGAAACCATGTGAGTGAAGAGTACATTAATTGTGTGTCAACTTTTATAAAGGTCCGAGGAGGATATGTTGAATAAGGGTGGAATATATATACCGTCCATGCATTGACTACGAAATATGAAGATATTTAAGAACCGAACGCAGATTGAAGCACATTTGATTCGTAGGGGTTTCAAAAAGGGGTATGCACATTGGACCAGTCATAGTGAAGAACAGATTATACAGAAAAGTAGTAATAATGACATCATCGACGAAGTCAACAATATGCCACCGGATGATGTCGATTGTTGTTTCGATTTGAAAAGGCTGCATGATAACAATCTGGATCATATACTTCACAATGCAGAAGGGAACTATGATGAGAGAGAGAGAGTATGTTAAATTCTGGGGCTTCATGGAGGACTCAGAGAAACCTTTTGTTCATGTTATGTAAGTCAAAGTACACGAGGTTGTCACCGTGCTTGAATCAATAAATTGAAGGCAAGCAACTGTTGATCCGATAAGAGTTTCATGGCGTTGTTAGGTCTTTTAACGGACATGCTTCCAGAGGTGTAAGATCCTAAAATTTTATTTGCATTTTATTGGATTTATTTGGAATTTCTTTAGTTTTTTTGGATTTTATTTCAAAACCTGGAGCAAGAAAACTTAATTTGTTTATTTTCTATCCAAAAATATTTGATTTTATTATTCCTGTGTTCTCCTAGATTTGTTGTCTTTTTGTGATTTTTCTGGAAAATTAAAAAGCCAATCTAATCTTAATTTCCTCCTAGGCCGACAAGTGTCCGGCCCAGATTATCTCCATCTTCACGTGGACAAAACCCAGCCATCCGCTCGGCTGCCCTCTCTTTTACTCTTTGCTCTTAGTGACCGATGGGGCCCTCCTGTTGTCTTCTTCTCTTTCCTTACATTCTCCTTTCTCCTCTGTTCGCCATTGATGCCCACCGAGTTCTTAATGACCGACCATAACTCCCCGGTAGCCGAAGCAAATACTACTAATGAAAGCCCTCATCATTCCTCACTTCCTCTGATGGTTTTCCCCACGTTAAACCTTGTCATTAACCATGATCATGCGCCACTATACCAACTATAAATCCAGTGAGCCGCCTCTCAGCCATTCCTCTGCCCCGAGCCCTATAAATGCCTCCCCGTGCATCTCCTGCTCACACCTCTCCTCTCCCGCCCCTCAATTCTTACTTTCGAGCACTTGATACTTTCTACACCGAGTTTCTCCTCTGTCAGCCTTAAGTCGAGCTCCAACTAGCATCTCTGGGGAGCCCGGGACTCCTCTCGCTTCACTGCCATCGCCTCCGTCTTCATCGAGCCCACATGATCGTCCATTGCCCTTCGTCGACTTAGTCTACTGCCGGCACCCCTTCTCCATCGACGACCAAGCCACCTCCGCCACCTCTTGCTCGCTGTCGACCAACTTTTGGCATCATCGCAGTCCATGCTAAAGTGCATAACACTACTCTGTATTTTTACGACCATGTTATGACGACCGCTACCGCTTCGATCACTAACCACATTATTCCGACTACTGACACTCTCCTCGACTTTGACCATTGACCACCCATACCCAACCTTCAACCACCGACCACTCTATAGAGCTTCCTCTGCTAACCACTCTGTAGAGTTTCCGACCACCAACCACTCGATAGAGTTTCCAACCACCGACCACTCTATAGAGCTTCCGATCACCGACCATGTTATTACCTCCAAGCCCTTCGACTACGTTATAAACTCCAATCCCTCTGACCACTTTGTATCCTTTGATCCCCCCGACCACGTTATAGCCTTCAAGTACCGACCGGTTACAGTAGTTAAGAGTATCGATAGGTCACTATAGCACCGACCACTCATAAAACATTGTAGCTTCAACTTCTAACCATGCACTGTACATCTGACCACTCTGACCACGACAAAAATATTTCCAGAAGCCCGTACTACCTTATCCTAACTCCGATTGAACCCATTCAAATTTCTAAATTCTTCTAAAATCCTAAACTATCCATTTCTGGATTTCTTCTAAATTGTTGAGATTTATTTGGTTTTTTGTATTTATTTGCCTTGGTTTTTGTGCGCGTAGACTGTGACGATTCTGGAGAGTATGATTTTGACGATTCACAGCACCAAGACTTTGAGCATGGTAAGTTATAGCTTTGATCACGTTGCTCTATTAATTTAAATTATTCATGTTGTTTTTTGAGAGACCATGTGGTGGTCATCCCGTGTGTATGATGAGTAATTGACATCGGTTTAGGAAAGTCGAGTTTGAGTCGGTTGGTTCGGACCAAGACGCTATGGTGTAACGGCTCGGTCGGACTTGGTCAAACTTGGTCGTATGGAATTAGAATGCATATTCTGATGATTCGACAGGTTTGGACTCTATTATGCTTTCATGTATCGAGCGGTGCTATTTGATGTGTTTCTTGTCTATGTGGCTGCAGGACGTTGAGGCGAAGTCGTGGCGAGACACGGTGGACCGGACTAGGCGCAGGTGGCGCTGAGGTCAGAACGGTCGGGATGTGTCGAAGACGGCGTGGACTCGAGGTGGTTGCGAGGCATGCGAGGCAAGGAGTGCGGAAGCTTCCTGAAGGTGCGTAAGGGCAAACGGGAATTTCGCAAAGTCGCACAAGCGGGAGCGGGCTCGCTGGATTTAGCGGGTGTAACGGGCGAGACCCGTTAGCCAAGGCTATAAATAGGTTGGAGGGGCTGCATGCCCACTTAGGACACTTGAGAGAGAGTTAGGGTTTGCTAGAGTCAAAAGAAGCTTTGTGAGTTTATTTTGACTTTAGGCTTTAGTGGTTGATGGTTTGGTAAGGAGGGCAGAGTGTTGTCTCCTTCCTGTGTGTTGTCTCCCGTAGCTCTTCTCTGTGTGTTGTGTCCTCCAACAAGCAAGGAATGTGTATGTGTTCTTGAGAGGATGAGGAGAGGGATTGAGTAGAGATTCCATGTAATCAACCCTTGTTCTAATGTCCATGCGTATTGGAACTCCTCTATAATCCTCTTTTTGATTTAGAATGGAAATCTGAATCTTCTCCTGTTTGTGCTCTCTATTCTTCGTTGCTTCCCTTTTTGAGTGATTTCTGAGTTTTCGTGTTTTTGAGCTCTTTCTTGCTGAGAAGTAGCAAAATGGGTTGCTATGATTTAGGAGATATCTCAAAGCCATTTGGCTAGTCAATCCTAAGAGCAAACCACGTTTAATTTCAGTTCTTGCATTTTGGCCTTCTCTGTTCCAGTTTTGCATTTCTAGGGTTTTGATGCCTTTCTTGATTCCCCTCATGAGATGACCTAAGATTTGATCTGGAGTGACTTATAATCTTTGCTAATCTAGCTGCAAAAGCCCATGATCAAAGATTCAAGGATTGAGAGGAATTTCCTTTTGATGTTGCCACCGAGGTTCTCGCTTATGTCCATATGGATGAGTTTTGGCCCTTGAATTTCCTTCTCGAATTTCTCAGACCGGATGGTATTTAGTTTATAGTCTTCTTGATTTGACCGAAGAGAATAGCAGTAGTTCTCTAATTTCCTTGTTTTCTTCACATCTCAAGATTTTCGCTCTTCTGAGTTCGCAATGTTCTACTGCTCGCTTTACTCCTCCTAGACAGCTGCAGTTTTCAGTTTTGAATCTTCAATTGCTATTTTCTGTCTTCCAGGCCGACCGAGTTTATTATCAGAGACTTCATCGACAAGATGAGGAGGTCCGACCGCTTAGAACCTACTGTACTTCATCGTCCGACAATTCCTCCGATCAATATGTTTTCGATGTGTGTTATCGGCTAGTCGCCGCTTTAGTTTTAATTTTGACCGATGAGTAGTTCTAGATCGTTGTATTAGATGTGCTCTAGTCTCAGCCTTTTGTTTCTTTCGCTTTTCTCATAGTTTACGCTTTGCACCGCCGCAGCCCGCTTGTTTCATGGTTTTGTTTTCGATTGCAAAGAAAACATTCATCGCTTAGGTTCTGCTTTCGATGTCACGATTGATCTTTTCAAACCAAAATTGTTGTGCCATCGGTGTCGCGTCGCTAGCAAAGATTGCACGCTTGAGTAGCTTTTCTTTTATTCTTTCACGATCTTTGACCATTTTGCATACAGATCAAACGACATTATTTTCAGCTAAAATTTTTACTGATTACTCTCGATTTATGTTGAATTTTTAGTATCGCATGCTCCAGCTTTTCAGCAGAATTAAATTTCGTGAGTTGCTTGCTCGCATCTTTTGAGTAATCTATGTACGAATTCTCGGGGGCAATTTTCAAGAGAACGACATTCACCCCCCCCTATGTCGCCATTTCGGTCCTACATTTTTAAATTATTATTCATGCATATTTTTATTCAAACTTAGTTTACAATTTGATTTAGATTCTTGTTACACCCATTTCCTTGGTATACGACCAAACTTGACATTGATCCTAAACATGCCTTGTCACCCTAGATAAAAGCCTAGCTAGCACATTAGTGTTAATTGGAAATTTTGTATATTTGCTTAGCCATGCTTAGAATGATTTAGGTGGGAATAATTGTTTCACATAAAGCGATGAATTCAAAAAATTCAATCTTGACTTTGGGGAGTCAAGAAAGACTATGAAATTTTGATAAAATAAATTTGTAAAATCTGGTTTAGACTTAGACATTGGTATGGTGGTGGGTGCTTGCTGGTTCTCATTGTTGTTTGGTGACACAATGACGATAACAGGCACAAGGGGTATGTGGGTAGCACCTAAGTCAAGTTAAAGGCCGGTTTGTGACCTACTATTACAAAGTCAAACTGTACTACAACAAGTCTAGTATGGGATAGACCTGGATAAGTAATTTGTGAAGTTCCAACTTTGGTTTCGCTATAGGCTGAATGTGAGCGTAGCATAGGCCACCAGAAGTCTCACATGGCATAAGAGGGGCCCCAACTTGTGGATTCATGTTATGGCAAAACCTTAGTGGCGACATGACCAATTTAGCAACTGAACATTGTAACGGCCTTGTCATGAACTCTCAGCCGCATACCTAGGGCAGTGTGCCAATCGCATGGCCAAACGAGAGGACATGTCTTGTGGGTAAAGTTGTACACCTCTGCAGAGTAACAAACTATCTTGGATAGTCGTGTCCATAGTCAAAGACATGCTGAGTATGGTTTTTCATAGATTAGACTTTGGTTTTACAAAAATCTGGTTTATGCAAAAATGTGAAATCTTTTGGAAAGATGGACCAGGTGGGGTACACGTGGTTAGTTAGTGTTGGGTTGATGCCTACACTAACGATATTATTTTAATTAAATGTTGTTTCTATATGTAGTATTGCACTCAGCTTTTGCACTTACTTTACAATATTTACATAAATATTGCTTTTCGCACAAATAACCATATTATGATTTCCTTTGACAATATCCATGCATTCATCAATTCTGTTAACTCTCCTAGTATAAATTGTGGAGTACTTATGTGCTCTCTTTGCTTAAATCTATTGCCAGAGGATGACTTCATCAACTGTGATGATGGATGCGATGAGTAGGCCACGTCTTATAGTCATTCGCCTGTGGGCAGGCAGGATGGGCTGCTACTTTATTTATCTTCCGCTGATTTACTTTTATGTTGGCTTCGAGCCATGTTATCATAAATCTTGGCCATAAGACTGTACTTTTTGTTTATAATAAGGTTGATCATTATGCATGATGTATATCCTCATAACACAAGGGCACTAATTTTTCTAGACTAGTGCGATTTATAAATAGGGTTTTGGAGTTGTTATTCGGGATTCGACAGAGATGGTATTTGAGCTATAATGACCCTAAGACGTGATCAGATAGAATTACATACATGGTGACCGAAGTAAGATAAACAAAATCACTGGTAGGTTTCCTCGACACACACTTGGTCTCCATGGATATTATCAAGGAGAATGCATCCTTCATCAAGGAGTACATGACGACGACATTGCTGGCTCACCGCAACAAGGAATTTATACTCAGTACTACAAAAAGGGTCATCACAGACGGTTTTCTGAACCGTCTGAATTTATGGGTAAGTGAAAATCTAAGGTTATCACGGACGGTTTGTGA
This sequence comes from Bonia amplexicaulis, assembly GCA_036346245.1. Classification (NCBI taxonomy): domain Eukaryota; kingdom Viridiplantae; phylum Streptophyta; class Magnoliopsida; order Poales; family Poaceae; genus Bonia; species Bonia amplexicaulis. Next base: position 22,441 of record JAYGGG010000528.1, on the reverse strand, counting down.
GCCGTCGTGATAATACAATATAGACGGTTTATAATTAGAGCCATCTCGTGATACTCTAACACCACGATGGCTCAAAGCGTAAACCGCTCTAGCATACTCTAACATTACGTATGGCTCAAGTAAAAATCGCCTATGATAGTCTAACATCACAAATGGTTCTAGTTACAAACCGTCTGTGATGGGCGAGTATCACAGACAGTTATAATATAGAACCGTCTATGATAGTTCCTCATAGACAGTTTATACCATAAAACTGTAACATCCTGAAAAGTTAAATTTTGGATTATAGAATTTTCTTGCATTAGTTGCTGATATTTTGATATGAATTTGACTTTTAAAGTATTTCTTAAATAAAGGATGAGGTTCCGTGGGCAAAAGAAATGAAACAATAGGGAATAAAAATTTAAATGGAGAATCAAAAGATGATCCAAAGGCAAACGAATATAGTTGGTCTTAAAAATTTTGAGAATAATAATATGGTTAAGTTTTGATACGTAAAAGACAGAGGAAATAAAATATATATATATATATATATATATATATATATATATATATGCAAATTTATCTATATGGATTTATGGAAAATAGAAATAACATAAAGGGTTTTTAATGAAGAAATAGATGCAAACAAGCTCCCCATAAAATTAGGATTAAAATATATATATATACACATATATGAAAACACATATAAAAGGAAGAAATTAAATAAAGAAGAAAAAGAAAATAAATAAATAAATAAAAAGAATGGGGTCACCACCGACCCGCCCACCCCAACCCCGCCACATCCCCTCGCTCTGCTTTCTTCCTCCCCGACCCTCTCTCGCCGCCACCTGCCGCGCCCCGCCCCGCCGCCTGCCTCCTCTGCCCAACCCGCCTCGGCGCCCGCGCCGGACAACAGATCTTTGCCCGCTTCGACACAGAAGCCGTCTTGTCCGAAGGCCAGTCCAGTCGCTTTCTCCCCGTGGCGCCATGCGAGCCCGCTCGCCGCCAAGTGGTTTCCACCGCCAACGCCCACGTTTTCCCCGAGCCACCCTCTCTTTCTTTTTCCCCATGTGAGCTCGCTACTGCTCTCCCTCTCTCTCTTTCTCTCGCCCGCAGCGATTCTCCCCATGGCAAGCATGCGCCCGCCCACCGCCGCCGCCGCTCGACGGCCCTCATGTGCGCGGGCGCAAAAGCTCGCCTGAGGGATGCGCGCGCGATTCCCGCTGCCGCCGCCGACATTGCCGCCCGACACAACCGCACGGCCACCTCCCTGCTGCCTCCTCCCACCGCCTATAAAGCCGTCGGCCTCCATTGTACTTCCTACGTTCTCCTCTCCCTCACCGCCAGCAAATTGAGCTCCAAAGCCGACTGCACGGCCTCTTCTTCCCCAACTCCGCGGCCTCCCTCCCAAGACTCGAGCCACCCGAGCTTAATCCTCGCTTCTACACCATCTCCAACACCCCGATTCCATTTCCGCCTCCCGAGCTCCAGCCACCGTGGCGCCGCCGGCCAGAGTGCCTCCTGACCGCCGCCTGCACCGCCGCCGACCTAACTCGCACCTCCCTACCCTCGCCGCCACTGCCACGAGCTTCACCTCGGCACCAGGATTACATTTTGCGCGCCGCCCGAACCTCTCCGCCCTCGCCGCCGGCGTCACCACCCTCGCCGGCCTCAGCCACCTCTGCCCGGCTTCCTCGAGCCACCTCAAAGGGTATAACACCCTTAAGGGGTAGGCAAAGCCTCCCGACCACTTGGCTAGCGCACCAATTCTTCCCCGAACTCCCGACCAGCAGCCGAGCCCCCGGCCCGCAGCCGGGTTGAGTTTTCATGTTTTATTCTCACAATGACAAGTGGGCCCCACTGTCACCCGCAATGACCAAGAGGTCACGACGAGACGGGTCCCACTGTCGCAAAGCATCGGGCGAAGTCGGTCCAGAGACCCAAAGGGCCCACCGCCAAGGACCAAGACAGAGGGTACCGCCGATGAGGACCCCACCGCCGAGGCTCGACGAGAATAATAAAATGAATAAAATATGCGAGCGGGTCCCACCTGTCAGAGTTTAATGATTTTAGGAATTTATTTAAACTGAGAACTTTGAAATGCTATAACTTCTTCATTTTAACTCCAAATCGAGTGAGACAAATTTCTAAATTCATCTAAATTCAAGATCTATCTAATGGACCTGAAATCATAATTTTTAGAGTTCATTTGAATTTCTGGTGTTATTTGGATTGATTTGTTGCTTTTCTTTTTATGCAAATATTCGCGCCCGGTTAAAATAGCGTTCGAGGCACAAGAAGAGGAAGCAGAGGCAGCAGCTGACCCCGGCACCCACCTCCAAGAACCTTGTGACCAAGGCGAGTTACCACTTTGACCATATTGAACCCAGATTTACGCAAATTAATTCCTTTTAAACTATCCATGTGCATGCTTTATTTCATGTGTTATATAATGTTCAGATTTTCAGAACGTAGTTATACACCCAATAATATGCTTGCTAGTATTACCCGTTGAGACATTTTGACATATGTGAACCTTGTCGCCGTAGTAAAACTAGTATAAAATAGATTTTCCAATTAGAGTATAATGTAGCGAATTGCTTAGTCATGCTAGATAACGGGGGACACTTAGTTGTCCCAAAAACTCTCACATGCAATATGAAAAATGATTTGGGCAGTCAGGGTGGGACTGACTGGTGAAATGTTTGGAACTATTATTTTATGTCCAAAAATCCCCAAACTTGCTTAGTATCTGGGTGGATGATTGGGGGCTGGTATGTGGTGCGGTGGGAGCACAAAACTATGGAATGTGGTAGAACCACCCGATAGCCCTAAGGATGAATCTTGTCATGTTAGCCTGTAAAACAAGACAACCACATGTCTCAGAAATACAACTTGGCTAAGTAGTGGTATCGAAACTCCCCGACTCATCTCACCAAGAGTGGATAGACGTGGTTATGCAAGGCGAGAGGAGGCCTAAAGGGACACCGAGTGAGGGTGACGTTCCACTGCATTAGCATTGGGGAGTGGAGCCCGCATAATGCTAGTAGCCGTGGTGAGCATCCCGTAACGTATGGGACCCACCGCAAGTGGGAACAAATTTAGGGTGAGATGACTAGTGGAACTAGATATCTTGAACATCATGTGGTAATCTATTTGACCACCGACCAAGGAATCGGGTGGGGCAATAGGTGGATTATCGCTTGGTGAAAGTGTACACACTCGCAGAGTCAAAACTATTCGAATAGCCGTGCCCACGGTCATGGGCGCATATGGGATATTTAGCTAGATATAGTTCTGCTTCGAAATGGTTTGTGAAGGAATGGGAAAATAGAGGCTATGGACCGCCTAGTTTGGAATTGGCCCGGTTTTGTCCCAAAGGTAAATTAAGTGGCTATAACACTGAAGATGCAATATGATGCGATGCCATGTAATGGTGGATGGAATCAGATCGCTATTACAAAGGCAGACTTCACTTTATCTTTTAAAAGCTGCTAGATCATAGGGATTTTAATTATGGTATTCTCATGCAATTTTTGGCAAACAACCAAACCCCAGCCTTCCCTTGATCTAGCCTAGCATGTAATTTACTGCATTCTGTGTGGTAACTTGCTGAGCACGGTGGTTAGTGTGCTCACACTCGCAATATCAAAACAGAGACAGGGACGCAGGGTCATTATGATCATGAAGATGCCCCAGTCAAGGAGGAAGGAAACAATGACGAGAATTAGGGCGTCGCTTGCGATTCTGGTCCCAGACAAGTTAGACTTTAGGCTGTGTGTGCACGTATATCCTCTAAGTTTGGGTGATATACAAAGCACACATATTCCCCCAGTCGCTTGCCTGTGGCGTTGGCTTACTTTTGTTCCGCTGTGATACTTTGATGGCTGATAACATTTGGCTCTAGGGCCCCTTTTGTAAACTATTGCCCGACGTGGCCTAACTCAAGCTATGGTCTGTAATATTTGATGTATGCGATGTATGTATGATTCAGCAATGTACTGTGTGCACTAACTACTGATCCAGGGATTAGTGCAATAATCACAGAGGATTTTGGATTGAAAATCCGGTCCGACTGAGCTGGTATCGAGCATACGATCGTAGGGTAAAAGCCTTAGTATGGACGTTAGACAAGGGATAGGATTATAGTCTTACAAAACTTATGAAAAGAGTTTCCTAAAATATAGCGTATTATTTCTTCTCCTATCCTCCTTAGTTCTGCTCTATTCTATCTTCATTGAATATTTTAAAATGTTACTAACACTAGTAATTCTTTCCACAGATGGCGGGATATGCAGCGGAAGGCAACTGGGACTTTCTGTCTCATGGCCTCCCCACTGGAGTTCGCCGACCTCCTCCGGTGCTTTTGCACCACCCGGCTATAAGGACCAGCCCATGTACCGCGCCGCAAGGCCGTGGCAGTGGAGTGGAGAGTCGGGTGGTTGAGGTGTTCATATACGCCAAGAGCGAACAGGATCCCCTCACGCCTTCCTGACCGAGCACACCAGAGCACCCGGTAGCCGCCATCCAGATGCAAAGACGCCTCGCCACGCCCGACTCGCGACGATACAAGACCAACCTGCAAAGACACGCCATTCTTCTACTTCCCATCGCGCCAGAGGGTGCGCAGACAACGAGACCTACCGCCGTTATCGAGGACAACCCGATGCTCACGCATCGTTTGATCTCATCCGCGCTATGGGCTCGGCTCACACACCGCCTGGAGGAGATCACCACTCGCAAGACACCTCGCCTCTCGACACGGAGATGGCGACCCTCGGGAGCAGCTTGCTCAAGGCGCAGGCCTTGGCGGCCCAAGGCCGAGGCAACATGCGCAGCACGGCCACAAGCAGTCCCAGCCCGCCGCCACTCCAAGACCCCGCAAAGGCCAGCCCAGGGCGCAATGCCCCAGACTCTGCTCACCGCACAAGAAGAGTGCGACCTCCGGGCCACGGCCGACTCTTAGCCACGGAGGGTCACACCGCAGCCGCAGCGCTCACGCTCGAGACCGACCCCTCCGAGTTTAGCGGCGGTCGGTCCGCCTCCCAATCACCGACTTACTGACCCCTCCACCAGTGCACGGATACATGGAGGAGTAGATCGGATGGCGTGGTACTTGCGTGGCGTAGCGCAAGTACTAAGGGGTGTATCGTAGCTTGTTGTCCAAGACCTTCTGTATCGCAGTAGCTATTCCGTCGAACTTTAATTAATGATGTTGTAATTGCAAGTCCAGCCTAGAAGCTGGCTATGTGGTGCTTTATTCTATGAAACCGGCCTTGGGTTTAAAATTGCTTTTGTCGTTTATCTTGTTGGCTTTTATTTGCTGAGTTGGCAGTCTTCTTTTGTTTTGCCTAGCATTAGTGCTAAGTCAATAGTATGTATAAATATAACCGCAGATGGCCGCCCGAGGGTAACTAGGGCCCGCACTCATGCCACCCACAACTAGGCGTAGGTCGACTCCACCCCTAGGGTCTCGCCAAGAAGGCATGGACCAACTCAAGACCAAGGAGCCGACCTCCCACCCCACCGACAAATCCCACGATGGCACGTGTCATGGCGCGAAGAAACCCGATTCTGTGCAGCCATTGTTAATGGGCGACAAGGTGGCTCCGGCCGGTCCAGGCTGACCGGCCGATTTTCAGAGAACCCGGCCACTCACCTTCTCCTCTGCCGACGAACCTCTCGGCCGAGGATTGGCTTCGGATACCGAAAAACCGCCAGCCAAGTGCGCGAAGAAGACAAAGTGATATTCGCAGACATCGCCTCCGAGGGCCGCAAACGGTGGGAAAACTACCTGCCGCTGGGGACAAGAATAGACCTCCACAGACAAATGACATGGAAGCCATACCATGGATGTAATTTAAGACGGATTCAAGTCCAACTTCATTCCGACCGAGTAATGCGGATGAAGAAGAACGAGTTTCGTACCCTCAAACAGGAAACATGTCGCTAACGAGTACCTTACCAAGTTCACATTGCTTGCCCGCCACGCCCGAGGGACGAAATGAGGAGGAGGAGAAATTGACAAATTCTTTGAGGGTATGAATGAAGAGCTAAGGGTGCAAATGATCGTCCAAGACTTCCCACTTTCATCAATCGGTTAACAAGGCAATCGATTCGAAAATGAGAAGAAGAACTTGGAGGCCACCAGAAGCGCAAGATGGCGTCTGACAATGCCACAAGGAAGGTTTGTTCAAAGGTTCTTCAACAACTCTAACTTCTCAAGGCCGAACCAGTTCAAACCCTCAGCCTCATCGCCTAATCCCAGTGGCGCTCAATGCAAGGACGCCAAAATGTTGGCTCGTGTCGGACCACAAGCTATAAGTGCTTCACCGGTGAAAGGGGCACTTTGCCAACAGATGCCCCCACAAACGTAACGCCTCGTCAAGCCTCGGCGCCAAGAAGGGACCTCGACATCTCAAGCCAAGAAATGCCCCAATGCCCAACCGTGGTAGGGTCAACCATGTCACTGGCGAGAAGAAGGCGAGGAAGCAGGAGTCCCACTGGTACGTTCTCTATCAAGTCCATACCAGCACAAACTCTATTTGATTCTGGAGCTTCACATTCATTTATATCCAAGGGGTATGCGGACAAACTAGGGTTATCTACCTATCCTCTAAAGAGGCCAGTAGTGCTTAAGTCACCAGCTGGTATGATTACAGCTACCTTAGTGTGCCCTGGGGTAACAATCGTCATGGAAAGGTGCGACTTTCCAGCAGACCTGATAGTACTAAGTTCCCAGACTCTGGATATTATATTAGGAATGGACTGGTTAGCCAGATATAAAGGAGTTATAGACTGTGCCTCCAGGACAGTAAAGCTGACTAAATGTCTTGGAATGACCATAGATGTGAAAGTGGACCGACCATACCGCTGGGGCCGTGCAATATATTATTGTGAAGATGTACCCTTAGAGGAATGATGGTGGTACAAGACTATCCTAAGTATTCCTCAAGACCTACAGCATGCCCCAGACAGAGACATAGAGTTTGTCATTAATTTGAAGCCAGGTGACGCTCCTATTTCCAAGAGGCCATATAGGATGACGGTGGAAGAACTGAAGAGTCAAGACCCAACTCCGGAACCGCAGAAAAGGATTCATCAAACCCGCCTCACCCCGGGATCTCCTACTATTTGTAAAAAGAAGGATGGCACAGCCTAGGATGTGTGTGGATTACCGCATTAAATGAAGTAACCATCAAGAATAAATACCTCCTTCCAGGATCGATGATCTATTTGACCAACTTGGTGGAGCCACCATCTTCTAAAATAGATCCGAGATCGGGTTACTAACAAATGAAAATTAGGTCGAGGACATACCCAAAACAGCTTTCACCACTAGATATGGACTATACGAGTTTACGGTCATGTCCTTCGGTCTGACAAATGCACCGGCTTACTTCATGAATCTCATGAACAAGGTGTTCATGGAGTATTTGGATAAGTTTGTAGTGGTGTTCATTGATGACATCCTCATCTACTCCAAGACGGCAGACGACCATGCAGAGCATCTACGCCTAGTGCTAGGGAAGCTAAGAGAACATCAGTTATATGCTAAATACAGCAAGTGTGAATTACGGCTAAGTGACATCGCCTTCCTAGGACATATAGTGTCCGTAGAAGGAGTATCGCTTGATCCCGCCACGATTGCAAAGAAGGACCGAATGGAAGCAACCCTCCTCCGTTCTTCAAGTGCTAAGTTTTACGGGATTGGCAGGATACTACGTAAGATTCATAGAGGATTTTCTAGAGTAGCCGTGTCGTTGACCCGCCTACTCAAGAAGGAATGTGTTTGAATGGACCAAAACTGCGAAGGAAGCTTTCAAGAGCTCATGAAAATGTTGACTACCACCCCAGTGCTAGTCCTACCTGATGTACGCAAAGATTTTGAAGTATACTGTAATGCTTCCCATCAAGGACCGGGTGCGTCTCGATGCAAGGAGGCAAGGTCGTGGCATATGCATCTAGGCAACTTCGCCCTCATGAGGCTAACTACCCTACCCATGATCCGGAATTAGCATCGCGGTTCATGCCTTAAAATTTGAGGCATTATCGATCGGCAACCACCGTGATATATATACGCATCACAAGAGCCTCAAGTATTTCTTCACCCACCACATCTTAACTGAGGCAAAGGAGATGGCTAGAGTTAATTAAAGATTATGACCGAGTGTCCACTATCACCCGTGCAAGGCCAACGAGTGGCGTATGCCTTAAGCGAAAGGCTTATTGCAATACTAGTACGGTGCAAGAGCAACAACCAGAGCTATACAAGGAATTGAGGGCCTTGAATTTGGAAATAGTGGAAGAAGGCACCCTAGCAGCAATGGAAATACAGCCAAGTATAGAAGAGAAGATCATCGCTGCACAACAAGAGGACCCGACTGCTTTGAGAATAAGAAGATTAATGGAAGGTGAAAGGCGCCTAAAATGTCTCAGAGATCAACAAGGGGCTTTGAGGTACGAACACGATCTTTGTACCTCACCGTGAGGGCCTTAAGGAGCGGGTACTCAAGGAAGCTCATAGCTCGGCATATTCTCTCCATCCAGGGAGCACGAAGATGTATCGTGACATGAAGCAGTGGGTACCGTGGCCACGTGATGAAGAGGGACATCACGAACATGTAGCTCGCCGTGATGTGTGTCGAGGGTGAAGGTGAACATCGAGACCCAGGATTGTTGCAGCCATTACAAGTACCCCAGTGGAAGTGGGAAGAAGTAGGGATAGATTTTATTACGGGGTTTCCCCGAACAAGGTCAGGATACGACTCCATTTGGGTCGTGGTGGATAGACTGACCAAGGTTGCCCATTTTATCTCTGTCAAGACAACTTACAAGGGAGACAAATTGACAGAACTATATATGTCCCGCATCGTGTGCTTACACTTGTGTGCCAAAACGGATAGTCTCGCATCGAGGGTCCCGCCACCTCGCATTTCAGGCTAGCTACATGAAGCCCTTGGCACCCATCTCGATTTTAGCACCGCCTACCACCCCTGCACGGATGGTCGACAGAGAGTAAATCAAATATTGGAAGACATGCTTCGGGCTTGTGCCCTGGATTTCTCCAAGGAATGGGATAAGTGTCTGCCGTATGCAGAGTTTGCTTACAATAACAGCTACCAAACCAGCCTTCGGATGTCCCCTTTCGAGGCATTGTACGGAAGAAAGTGCCGCACCCCTTTACATTGGTCAGAAGTGGGGGAAGGGTACATATTTGGACCTGATACTCTGAAACAAGCGGAAGAGAAAGTTCACATGATCAGAGATTGGTTATTGGCTGCCCAGTCTAGACAGAAGAGCTATGCAGATAAAAGAAGAAGGCCATTAAGTTTTGAAATCGGAGACTATGTCTACTTAAAGGTGTCACCCTTACGAGGAATCAGGCGATTTAAAGTCAAAGGCAAACTTGCCCCTCGCTATGTCGGACCATTTCCGATCATAGCTAAGAAAGGAGAAGTTGCTTATCAGCTTGAACTGCCTGCGAATCTAGCAGATGTACACAACGTCTTCCATGTGTCTCAGCTCAAGAAATGTCTTCGGGTGCCAGAGGATCAAACCCCAATGGAAGCAGTGGAGCTAGAGAGCGACCTGACCTACAAGGAGCGTCCAATTAAGATCTTGGACACTGTGGAAAAGAAGACCAGAATCAAACCATCCGCACTGCAGTGCAATGGAGTCGTCACTCAAAGAAGGAGGCCACCGGGAACGCCAAGACCAGCTAAGAGAGATTACCCCGATCTATTCATCAACTAGGCTGAATCTCGGGGTCGATATTCTCTTTAAGGGGGGTAGGTTTGTAACATCCTGAAAAGTTAAATTTTGGATTATAGAATTTTCTTGCATTAGTTGCTGATATTTTGATTTGAATTTGACTTTTAAAGTATTTCTTAAATAAAGGATGAGGTTCGGTGGGCAAAAGAAATGAAACAATAGGAATAAAATTTTAAATGGAGAATCAAAAGATGATCCAAAGTGCCAAATGAATATAGTTGGTCTTAAAAATTTTGAGAATAATAATATAGTTAAGTTTTGATACGTAAAAGAGAGAGGAAATAATATATATATATATATATATATATATATATATATATATATATATATATATATACACAAATTTATCTATATGGATTTATGGAAAATAGAAATAACATAAAAGGTTTTTAATGAAGAAATAGATGCAAACAAGCTCCCATAAAATTAGGATTAAAATATATATATACATATATGAAAACACATATAAAGGAAGAAATTAAATAAAGAAGTAAAAGAAAATAAATAAATAAAAAAAGAATGGGGTCACCGCCAACCCGCCCAACCCAACCCCGCGCCACATCCCCTCCTCCTGCTTTCTTCCTCCCGACCCTCTCTCGCTCGCCTAACCCACCTCGGCGCCTGCTTGGACAGCAGATCTTTGCTCTGCCGGACAAAGAAGGCCGCCGTCTTGTCCGGCCGGCCAGTGCGCCTTCTCCCCGCCGTGGCAGCCATGCGAGCTCCCCGCCGTGTGGTGGTTTCCACCGCCATCGCCCGGTTTTCCCGAGCCACCCCTCTCTTTCTTTTCCCCATGTGAGCTCGCGCCTGTCTCTCCCTCTCTCCCTTTCTCTGCCCTGCGGTGATTCTCCCCGTGGCAAGCATGCGCCCGCCCACCGCTACTGCTGCCTCGACGCTGCCTCGCGTCTTGGGCGCAAAGCCTCGCCCAGGGGATCTTGCGGCCACTGATTCCCGCCGCCGCCGACATTGCCGCCCGACACGACCGCACACCACCTCCGCTGCCGCCCTCCTCCTCCTCAGGCCTCCATTGTACTCCCACGTTCTCCTCTCCTCACCGCCAAAGAAATTGAGCTCAAAAGCCGAATTGCCATGGCCTCCTCTTCTTCCCCAACTCCCGTGGCCTCCTCCCGACGACTCGTGCCACCAGGCTTAATCCCTTGCTCCTACACCATCCGGAACACCCAGATTCCATTTCGGCCTCCCCGAGCTCCGAGCCACCGTCGCGTCGGTGCCAGAGTGCCTCCTCGGACCGCCTGTGCACCGCCGACCTAACTCGGTGCCTCCCTACCCTCGCCGCCACTTCCACGAGCTTCACCTCCGCACCAGGATTACATTTCGCCACCCAACCTCTCCGCCCTCCCTCGCCGCCGGCGTCACCACCCGCCGGCCTCGCCACCTCCGCCCGCCCGCTTCCCGAGCCACCTCAAAAGGGTATAACACCCTTAAGGGGTAGGCAAAGCCCCACCCGACCACTTGGCTAGCGCAGCCAACTCTTCCCACCCCGAACTCCCGGTAGCGCTTGTTGAGCCCCCACCGCAAAGACCGGGTTGAGTTTTCAGATTTTATTCCCATGCTGACAAGTGGGCCCCACTGTCGTACCGCACCGACCAAGAGGTCAATGATGACGGTCCCACCTCGTCAGCAAAGCACTAGCGAGTGGGTCCAGAGACCAAGGGCCCCACCGATGGACCGCACAGAGGTGGTACCGACAGGAGGACCCCACCGTTAGAGGCTCGAGGGAATAATAAAATGAATAAAATATGCGGCGGTCCCACAGCCGTAGTTTAATGATTTTAGGATTTTATTTAAACTGAGAACTTTGAAATGCTATAACTTCTTCATTTTAACTACAAATCGAGTGAGACAAAATTTTAAATTCATCTAAATTCAAGATCTATCCAATGGACCTGAAATCATAATTTTTAAAGTTCATTTGAATTTCTGGTGTTATTTGGATTGATTTGTTGCTTTTCTTTTTATGCAAATATTCGCGCCTCGTTAAAATAGCGTCGAGGCACAAGAAGAGGAAGCAGAAGCGAATGACCCCCAAGACCCACCTCCAAGAACCTTGTGACCAAGGCGAGTTACCACTTGACCATATTGAACCCAGTTTACGCAAATTAATTCCTTTTAAACTATCCATGTGCATGCTTTATTTCATGTGTTATATAATGTTGATTTTGAACGTAGTTATACACCCAACAATATGCTTGCTAGTATTACCCGTTGAGACATTTTGACATATGTGAACCTTGTCAGTAGTAAAACTAGTATAAAATAGATTTTCCAATTAGAGTATAATGTAGCAATTGCTTAGTCATGCTAGATAACGGGGACACTAGTTCTCCCAAAAACTCTCACATGCAATATGAAAAATGATTTGGGCGGTCGGTGTGGGACTGACCGTGAAATGTTTGAACTATTATTTTATGTCCCAAAATCCCCAAACTTGCTTAGTATCCGGGTGGATGATTTGGGGTATGTGGTCGGTGGGAGCACAAAACTATGGAATGTGGTAGAACCACCCGATAGCCCTAAGGATGAATCTTGTCATGTTAGCTTTGTGTAAACAAAGACAACCACATGTCTCAGAAATACAACTTGGCTAAGTAGTGGTATTGAAACTCCCGACTCATCTCACCCAGGTGGATAGACGTGGTTATGCAAGGCGGAGGAGGCCTAAAGGGACACCGAGTGGAGGTGGCGCTCACCACTCGTACTAGCATTGGGGAGTGGAGCCGCATAATGCTAGTCGCCGTGGTGAGCATCCCGTGCAACATATGGGACCCACCGCAAGTGGGAACAGCCCATATGGTGAGATGACTAGTGGAACTAGATATCCTGAACAGTCATGTGGTAATCTATTTGACCACCTGACCAAGGAATCAGGTGGGGCAATAAGTGGATTATCGCTTGTGGTGAAAGTGTACACACTCTGCAGAGTCAAAACTATTTGAATAGCCGTGCCCACGGTCATGGGCGCACATGGGATACTTAACTAGATATAGTTACATTTGAAATGGTATGTGAAGGGAATGGGAAAATAGAGGGCGATGGACTGCCCTAGTTTGGAATTGGCCTGGGTTTTGTCCCAGTGGTAAATTAAGTGGCTATAACACTGAAAGATGCAATATGATGCAGATGCCATGTAATGGTGGATGGAATCTGTATCGCTATTACAAAGGCTGTACTTCACTTTATCTTTTAAAAGCTGCTAGATCATAGGGATTTTAATTATGGTATTCTCATGCAATTTTTGGCAAACAACCAAACCCCAGCCTTCCCTTGATCTAGCCTAGCATGTAATTTACTGCATTCTATGTGGTAACTTACTGAGCACGGTGGTTAGTGTGCTCACACTCGCAATATCAAAACAGAGACAGGGACGCAGGGTCATTATGATCATGAAGATGCCCCAGTCAAGGAGGAAGGAAACAATGACGAGAATTAGGGCGTCGCTTGCGATTCTGGTCCCAGACAAGTTAGACTTTAGGCTGTGTGTGCACGTATATCCTCTAAGTTTGGGTGATATACAAAGCACACATATTCCCCCAGTCGCTTGCTTGTGTCGTTGGCTTACTTTTGTTCAGCTGTGATACTTTGATGGTCGAGCAACATTTGGCTCTAGGGCCCCTTTTGTAAACTATTGCCCGACGTGGCCTAACTCAAGCTATGGTCTGTAATATTTGATGTATGCGATGTATGTATGATTCAGCAATGTACTGTGTGCACTAACTACTGATCCAGGGATTAGTGCAATAATCACAGAGGATTTCGGATTGAAAAATCCGGGTCCGACAAAAACCGTCTATGTTAGTTCATACAATACCTAAAATTTTCTAGTTTTTTGTTAGCCACAAGAAATGTTAGCTATGCCCTTTGAAAACAAGCAAACATAGCAACACATTCCATTAGAATCCACCATTACAACATCACAAGATAATGAGTAGGTTACCCATCTAACACAGTAAGAACATGGCAAGAACACATCCTAATCCTATGAACCCAACTCTTAAACATGGCAAGAACACATCTCCTAATTCTACGAACCCAACTCTTAAATATGGCAAGAACACATCTCCTAATCCTACGAACCCATGGCAAAAGCATAGAAGAAGGAGAGATCCTAGCAGTGCACGAGCTGGATGTCCTTGACGTCGACTTGAGCACCGTCTTGGTAGATAGCTGCTTCCGTGATGCCTTGCAGCGAAGGAGAGGTGTCGGTAGCGTCACCTTTTTTTGTCATAATGGTGAGACTGCATAAGACACTCTTACGACACTTACGACAAGAGTGTATTGTGCAGTCGATCGTGGTGTCACAATGGAGGCACTAGCTCATGGTGGTAGTTGGCTCATCGAGGAACAAGCTAGGAGTGGATGAACTAGCTAGAAGCAGTCGGTAGAACTCACGCATCTTAGAGTGAAAGGGTGAGGGGGAGTAATTAATAAGGGGTGAGAGGTGGTAGAAACCGGTGCCTGCCGTTCAATGCGGAGAGAATGGGTAGATGAGATCAGAATCCTGGGGGAGATGCCACGGATCGGTGTCATGGCATTATAGAGATGGTTTGTTATACGAGCCACCTGTGGTAATGCACATCTGTGAATTAACACAGACGGTTATTAATACGAACCATCTGTGATGTCTTGCATTATCACAGACGGTTTATACTAACAACCGTTTGTGATATTTTCACAAACTGTTATTAATAAGAACCATCCGTGATGTCTTACTTTATCACAGACGGTTGTTTATATGAACCGCCTATGATAGTTGCAGCACACACGGTTCATAGGAACCATCTATGATGTAACCGTTCAGTCTAGCCTCTTTTGGAGTAATGACTTATACCCTACAATTAGGGGTAAGTGCTGCACTAGTGGCTATACTTGTTAATTTATATTTTATAAGCAACACGAACTTATGTTTGATGACCATGACATATCTGTGTAGGTTCCACTGGATTCTAATTATAATTATACCAAAATGGAACAAGACAATATACCTTGATTCCCTAAAGGGGGCCAAAACTGACTTCATAGTTATCCAATAATTAATCGATAGGTAAACACATTTCCTCCAAAGATAACTTTACTGTAGTCTTTCCTTTCTTTGTAATGCTAAGGCTAACTTTTTGGAAACATGTAGGTCGTTCGCCAAGTATGTTGCTCCTGTACGGAAATCCAAGGAAGGGATCAGTGCCCTGCAATAGATCTAGATTTATCGGTATTCGCTAGTACACATTAATCCTGTGTAACACTTTTTAGTAATGCCTCTCGACCTCACAAATTCTATTTTTGCAGTGCCACCAGTTGCCGCCGGGCAACACCTATAGATACTATTTTGCCATAACATGGAACTACTCATCGGTTCCGTGTAGACCAATCATCCTCAGGTTTGTCAATCTTGAAATAATTATTCTATACTTATCAATTTATATGTATGCACGACATTGATTTTCCTACCGACAGGTTGTGACCATCGCTACAACTACGTTAGAACAGGCCGACATCCAAAAACTTCGAGGATAGTGTGCATACTTCTTGATGTCTTAGGTCATAAACAAAGATGGGACGGAGTTCCACAATGTAGAATGAATTTGATTAGGATAAAATTGAACTTAAATGTACATGTGTGTATTTGTTGCTTCTTATGTTCCTACTTGTTTCAGAGGACATGGCTAGCATTTCCTGATGCTAGCCAACAAACAGAAATTGATTTAGGTTTGTAGCAGATTATCACAGATAGACGATTTATAGTTGAAACCGTCTGTGATATCTTAGCTATCATAGACGGTTATAAGTTAATAACTGTCTATGATAGTATGTATCACAGATGGTTTGAAAACTGTCGGTGATGACCTCATGTCATTACTGACCCACAAACTTAGACGGCTCACAAAACCATCTGTGATGATGTTTTTGAATCGTATGTGATGATTTTTTCTGCAGTAGTGCATGGTGTTGCTGTGAACGACACGTATCTTAAAAAATATTGTGCTAGGCATTTTGAGGACTACATTTGGAAAAAGGATTGGCTATAGCGTGACTGGATGCGCCATAAGCTTAACACACACCCACGGGCGTTATTTGCTTTTTACTAAGCTTCCCGTATAGCTCCGCGATAGTACTTGATGAGGCCACTGCTCTACTTCTCATCACCAAGTCTGTGGCCTCCTCTAGCTGGTCACCATGCCATGTGAGTGCATCTATCGTGGGCCCCATTGAGTGACATTCTTGGTGTTGTGGTGCATGCATCTTGGGTAGTGTGCTTGAGTGAGAAGTAGTAACACCACCACCTCAAAGTCTATCATTGGTAGGACCCTAATTAACTATGTACTACATTTCACTACCCGCCTAATTTAAACCTATCATAGAAAATTTATGAATTTTATAAAATTGAAAAGTTATCATTAAATGCACCCTAACTTACATATACAGTTTTAGCAAATTACAAGCTTAATTACTGAAATTACCATCATTTCTGTGAATCTGGAACCATTTGAACGATTATCTTCAATTTGCACCGTGAGTTACCATCTACAATCTTTGCAAATTTCCGATCTAAGATAGAAAAAATATCATCATCAATTTTGTGGGTTTGAAAAAGCTTTAAGAATTACTATCTCTTGCAGCTAAGTTACCATTTGTAGCTTTAACAAATTATCATCCAAATTCTGAGAAATTACTATCCCTATATAAGATTAAGAAAAGTTCAAATTTACCATCAAATACACCACTAAGTTATCATCTACAGTTTTAACAAATTACCACAAAAAATTATGTTTGAAAAGGTTCAAAAATAACCATGTGTAAAACCTAAATTATAGCATGAAATTTTAACAAATTATCAATCTAACTTGAAATTTACATGCTAGATGGTGGGTTCCACCAGTGTATGGCCCAGTTCTTTTTAGTTTCTAAAAATTGGCTTTTCAACTTTTCTACAATAACTAGCTTCTAAATAGAGTATTTGTTTCAAGATAGGGTCTACTAGTTAATTGTAGTACATATTTTACTGATTTCATTTATATCAGCAAAAATTGTACGTGAATTTTTGTTACTCTGTAATCTCTCGTACAAACAGTCCAAAAGTCACAAACCACAGTCAAAAGCCACAAACCGCAGCCAAAAAAAACATACCTATATATCCCACAAAATATGCATGACTCTCTAGTTGTATTTGCTATTGCCTATCATGTCAGGCCATGATCAGTGAGGGTGGAAAACAGTAGCGGATAATTCAGATTATCCGATATTAGTATCCGAGAAAACACGAATATGGTAAGCAAAAATCCGTGATTCGAAAATATTCGTATTAGTATTAGAATATTCGTATCCGTATTTGAGAGTATTCGTATTAGCATTCGTATTCGAGAATATTAGTATCCGTATCCGTATTCGAGACTATTTGATTCGTATTCGATCCGTTTTAGAACCCATGAAAATTAGCACAAATTTTGTGATTCAAAATTTGAATTTAGGTGGTTTAAAACGGTAACCGTCAAAACCGGTGAAAATCGGCAAAATAGCTAGGAATCCGTTTTATCCGATATTCGTATCCGAGAAAATCCGTGTCGAAAATATCCGTATTCGATTCGAGAATATTCGTATTCGTATTTGAGAATATTCGATTATTATTCGTATTCGTTTTAAAAATATGAATTCGCATTCGTATTTGATACTATTCGACCGTATCCGATCCGTTTCCACCCCTAATGATCAGACCGAAGGGATGCTGTGTTCTTGATCCGCATACGCTAATGGACGACTGACAACTGACGTGCTATGGTCCCATTTATTAAGCACTTCTAACTTATTTCTTATTATTTATAAATTTTATTTTTTTAAAATTTTTATCTTTTTTTTGAGCTTTTTTGTCGTTCTTTTTTTCTATATACGTTTGCGTTGCCCATAATAAGCTAGCATATTTTCTTTATTTCTAATTTTTTAAATTTAACTACGTCAAATAAATCACCTTCAATTACAGTAAAATTTCAGTCGTTACAGTATAATTTTAGCCATAAATCACATCTTTTCAGTCCAACGGGACCTATAAAACTAACGCGTGTCTAGACGCGTGATAGACTTTGCGTTGGAAAAAATGTTGACTAGCAACACTAGTTTTGGTTCTGGCTGCTGTGTACTATGTCGCTGTCTACGTCTTTGTCTTTGTCCGTGCAGTGTCCATTCGTGTACATTGTCCAAATACATGCATTCTTGTCATCCTTAATTTTGACCCTTCTTCTGCTAAAGTTAAGTGGATGCTATGTACATATATGTATGTGCACACCTTAATTAGTTGCACGAGAGTGATTACAGAATTGTTACTGCACATAAATAGTTTTGTTTGACCACCCGCAAATTAACGTTGAATGCATTTAACTTTGTCAGTGACATAGGAAGCTTCCTCCTTTGAAGGACTCACGAAGCTTCTGATGTATCGTTAGCGTCTGATGTATGTAATTTTTGTGATGCGAAAATTGACAATGAGAAATAATTTCCAAGTAAAAATAATAATTGTATCAGTAAAAGAAATGGAAAATCCGAGACAAGGGAATTGTGAAATTAAATTCAAGAAATTAATTGCAAATCTAAGTCCATAAAACAAAAACCTAGTTCAAAGTGAAGATTCAAGAATATGGATTCTAAACTGAAAAAGATAAAATCTCATTTTTGAAATTTCAGTAGTTCTTTGTTCCTCTCTTTATTCTTATTTCTCTCTCTTCCATGTGGGCCCACATTTCTTCTCTCTTTCATACGGGCCCACATTTCTTCTCTCTCCTTTCTCTTTCTTTCTTTTGCTTCCTCCTGTTCTTCTTTCCTCCCCTTGTGGCTTCCTGGCGCGGTCGCCTTCACACCTACATACATCACGCCTTGCCGCCCCACACCGGCTCCATGCCTTGCCAAGCCACACCCTGCTCCTGTCACCACCAGTGCCTCCCCGACTCCAAGGACTACATGGTAAGCCTTCCCCTACTCATCTCCCGCTCATGCCTCCTCTAATTATCCCTTCCCCTCACTATGGAGCCGACGCCCTATTCCACCCCAACCTCCGCCTACCGTGAAACCATGCCAAGCCGCCCTACTTCACCGCAGCTCCTGCCGCTGCATCCTGTGGGTTCCCCAACCACCCAAACTCCCATTTTAGCCATCACCGCTGTCTCACTAGCCTCGCCCCACTAGCACAACCACCGCCTAGCCTGTGTCACCTCTTCCCTGTCTTGGCTACCCTGCCTCCCCTGTTTCCCCTGGCTGCCCTCTATTCTTCTCTCATCTATATGACACCGGGCCCTCTGATCCAATTAGTTATGGGTTATTTAACTTGAAATCCTTCTAAAGCAAAATTAGTAACTGACAAATGCCATGAATTAACTTTTCAATTAGAAAATAACTATGTGAGATATAAATGATTAGTTGGAATGCAAATAAGTACTGAACAACCCTGATAATCCTAAGTATTGAATCTTGTCATGACCTCCTATGCAAAACAAGTGCACCCGCAAGTCTGTAAAGTACAACTTAGCTTAGTAAACTTACTGGACCTTCGAAGTCATCTCATTGGTGGGGGAGTGGGGTAGTACAAGTGCAGAATCTGTTTCGACTTGATGGGACACTGAGAGGAGGGTGAGGTCTGTCAGCTGTGCTAGTCGTTGGGGAAAGTTGTAGTCCCGCTATGGCTAGTCGTTGTGTAGGCATCCCAGAAAACTTATGGGACCCACTTTGTGTGGGAGCAGTCCATATGGGTGAGATGACGAAAGGGGCGAGGTATTTTGAAAAGTTATTATGACAACCTCCTCATCTGCAAGACCAAGGAATCATGGGTAAAATGAGATGATTATCTCTTGTGGGGTAAAGTGTACAAACTCTTGCAGTATAAACTTTTAAATGCAGTCATGCCTACGGTCATGGGTGGGCATGGAACTTAACTTGATATAGTTCTGCTTCAAAAACTTTGTGGGTGGAATTGGAAAATGGCGGTGCAGAAGCCACGATTTGTGTTGCCACAGGTGTCGCCCGATGATAAGGTAGAGCGATTATAACACGAAGGTTAGTGTATGGTGCAGGTGCCATGTTACAGTGGATGGAATCTATGCTACTATTATTACTGCATTCTTTTTACCCAAATATTGTGTTTTAGTTCAAACTGTTAGGTCTCAGGGAATTTCTATGTATCGTATTTTAAAAGTAATTTATGACAAATAAAACAACCCGAGCCTTCCTTTGATAAGTCATGCATGTTATCTATTTGCATCATACTTATTAGCTCATAGAGCACGGTGGTTTGTGCTCACCCTCGCTCACTTAATTAATCCAGAATCAGGAGTCAGATCACTACGCCTTAGGATGCAACTAGTAAAGAAGATGAAGAGGCCAAGAACTAGGTCACGAATCCCAGTTGGTTGCCTATGGGCACGTCTTGAGGGTCCCACATGCGTGTTCCGTTTTCGCTACTGTATTTTATTGATTTCGGCCTGATCGGCCAATGTGTAAGTCTATTATTATATTTACGTATTCGCATGATATGTACTTTTGATGTTCAGTACTGTATCTGTGAGCACTATCTACTGATCTAAGAAAAAGTGCGGTGGAGTCACAGAGAATTCTAGCTTGTCAAATCCAGGTCCGACATATATAGACTAGTTTCTTTTTGTCTTTGGTTTTGGTATATTACTTTTTGTTATAGTAATTAGCTTTTAAATGATACATCTTTTTAATGCGGAGTCTACACGTAGATTGTAGTAGACATTGTACTGAGTTCAATCAGTCTGACCAAAATCGCATACGATTATTTTCCTTTGCATACTATCTCTCGCGAATTGCTAAAATTCAAAATCACAAGTCAAAAGATAAACTCACAAGTATTATCTTTGTGTTCTCACATGTGGCGAATGTAGTACATGCACCTATGCCGAGTACATCCGTAAACAATCACTAATCATTAGAGCTGGGACTTGGGCCGTGCCATGCGGCACGGCCCAAAGCCCATCGTGCTTCGTGCCACCGCGCCGTGCCGGCTCGGCCCGATCATGTCATTGTGCCGCGCGTGCCGGCCGTGTAAATCTCCGGCCAGGCCCAAGCACGGCCCAAAGCCCACCGTGCCGGCGTCGTGCCGTGTCACCAAGCCCGGCCGAAATTACTATATGTGAAGGCGGTGGCGACGGTCGTCATCTTCCTTTCTCTCGTACCGCCTCGTTTAAAATTAGTTGAAATAATTGAATTAATTGCATAAAAACATGGGCGCAATGACATAAATATTTCGGAAAAGTGGAATTTCTTTGATATTTTAGAAATACAATATTCGCCTCGTTAAAACCTTACGCCCAGTGGATTTTCCGAGTAAGGAAAAGAGTACAAGAACAACATATTTATATACTAACTATTACAACATGCGTAGATAATATCTACTCGGCAATGTCTAGGTCAAGATACGCTTTGTCGATTTGGGATCCTCCGTTGATGTTGTTCCCGCTCTTTGGCTAATTCCCGTCTTTGGCACATGTGATTGCCTCCACCATCCCGGGCGTAAGGGATGATTTTCTCTCTATTATTCTCCCTACCGTCTTGAATGTCGCTTACGAAGACACGGTGGACACGGCACCAAGAGAACATCTCGTGCGAAATGTGACAAGACAGGAAAGATCGCTTGTTGTTCTTCCACCACTCGAGCAAGTCTATCTTGCCTCCATCGATGAGGTCGGGATCAATGTTTGCAAAATCATGCTCCAAATAGTGGTTCAACTCGAGGGCAATTTCACTTGGAGGCCGCCTGAGACTGAGAGGATGAAGAAGTAGACTTGCCCTTTAGCTTCTTCCACAAGTGTGATGCCATGCTTGTCTTTCCATGTTCGTCTGTTGAGGCCTCCGATCTTCCGCTGCTACCAAACTTATCATGATACAAGCGGAAAACACGAAAAGCTCATCTTTCACATGTACAAAGCTTCGAATAATCTAGGCCAAGACATTCACCTATCCCTCCATACCTATCTCAGAACACGCCAACTTTTTGTAGGATCAAAATAATAGCAAAACAATATAAGTGTGAAAGAGAACCAAAATATTTAATAAATTTTCTTCCATTGCAACGACGGCATGACTTAAAAGAGCATCGTCCCTAGATTTAGCAATTCTATCTGCAATTAACCAAATAAACTCTATAACTAAGCAAGAGGTAGGATAATAAATACCAGATAAAACCTTTGTTGCTTTATAAAAAGGTTTTAAAAACTCTAAAAAAATGATTAGCAATCTGCCAATCTGTATTAGTAACTACCAATTCATTATTTTGAGAATTGACATTGACAAAAACGGATATGACATTTTCGTAGCCTTGTAACTTTTTTAACATAATATATGTTGAGTTCCACCTCACCTTCATGTCAAGACCAAATTTTCTTGGCTCTTTACCATTAGGCGCACGATGTCCGAGAAGCTGGCTATCACTTGTGGAGAACTTGTGAGGTAACGAATAGCATCACGGATACTGTGCAGATATGGACCAATTACTTGCATACCATCTTGAACAACAAGATTCAAGATGTGGCATACACATCTCTGGTGGAGGACATAACCACCAATATATGTTTGTAATTTTGGGGTGAGGATGTTCATAGCGGTTGTGTTTGCTGATGCGTTATCAAGAGTTATAGAAGTAATTTTATTATCTATCGTAAAATCATCAAGTACATGT
>JAYGGG010000289.1:0-68325 GCA_036346245.1 Bonia amplexicaulis | reverse complement strand
ACACATATCTTCTTGTCCTTCATGTAATAGCGGTAAGCACTAGCACATACCAATGGCAAAAACCCTTTGAGATATCAATATATAGCCTAGTCCAGCTTCATGCTAAACAAGAAAAATGGCCCTGGCACTTTATGGCCCATCTAAGCATTTCTGACTTGAGCAAATCTCAAGCAGGCTCTTTCTTGATATTGACAATACAGAAGTAGCAAAACGCTTATTCTAGAAATTATAGAACCCCTGCATCTTGTTATCACATTTACAGCATATCTTACTATCTTTATAAAAAACTCATTCAAAAGCACCAGTTTCCTAAAATCAAAAGTCTAAAATGCTCATTTGTACCATTAAGCTGCAGATACAGAGAAGAACCAACTTACAGAGAGTACATATGGAGCATTTGGTGGTATGTAGGAATAAAGACAATCATCCAACTCTAGCAAGATATGCTCTTCTTCCTCCTCCTGTTCCTCTTCCGCTAGCTTATCTTTCTCGTGTGCCTCTGACATCTCCAACAATAATATACTCCTATGTATATGCATAGTTCAAAAGTGGGAGATCAGTACACAAGTACGGCGATATTTACCCGAAAGATTTTTCCAGTGAGTGAAAGCACAAATTAGCATTTGCCTCGCTCCAAAGTACGTATTTTTTTTTCACGCTGCGAGCTCGAGCGTTGGGAAATTTTCCCGTGAGATTTTGGTCCTTTCGAAGTGGGCTGCTCTAATGGGCCTTGCCGCCGCGAATCTGCATTCGTCCAGCCCGGTCGCTCGGCACCGCCGGCGCACGGAGCCTCAGAGGATGGCCGCTGTGGCTGGGATTGACCGGCGACCCTTTTGCACGGTGCCATCTCAAACAGGCACGGTCCGTTTTTGATTTTTGATTTAATTTTTAAATTCTACTATTTGTAGAAAGAGTATAGAGAGACATTTAAGTATGATTGTAGTTGATATAGCATCTACTATAATTGATTTGTTAATATAATCTTTAAAAAATATATTATTTAAAAACTATTTACTGTAGTAAAACACCGAAAAGAATCCAGTGGCCGATAAAACGCGTCGTATTCTTCCCCGTCGGCGCTTTGCTTTTCCGGAACGGTCTCCGACCGCTCTTTGACCAGCAATGCAGCATGCTCGTGCTGCCGCAGTGCCACGCACGCCGCCACCGTACTGACCAGGTTTATTTTTAGTTTATGCGTCCCAAGAACCGAGACGAAGCAGGATCAGAAACATCAGATCCCGGCGTCTATGATCAGAACCTCGGTTGTAACGCTGGAGAGCTTGGAGGGGAAACGAACCCACAAGCCGTTGGTCCAACGGCTTGTGGGGGCTCACGGGACGGGAGCATTGGATTTTCTATCGCTTGGAGCGGCCCGGAAAGGCATTCCTGTGCATGTGTGCCTTCCACACAAGTACAACGTTGGTTCTCACATGGAGGTGCTCGGTTCTCTACAGTTCTACTTTGAGAAAAGGATACGCAGAACGGCACAAGGAAGGGTAGCAGGCTGCATGTGCTTGAGCACGCCCTTGTTTCGTGGCGTCGAATCAACGGGATGAGTACTAGAATCCGTATGACATGAATTAAAGTTAAATTTAGCACTGTTACATATTATATTTATAAAACTAGTCGTATACGTATTGTATTTACAAAAACGACACTTCTGCCATTCGGTGGATGAGCGGCAGCGCCGTCGAGACGACACGCGGCGAGACCGTCGGCGGTAGACACCTGTCCAGCTTAATTAGCCTATGTTGCGTCTGCTGCCGGGCAGGCACCAACCATCGGCGATCTCGCCGACAGCGCCACCGCCAGGCGGTCTCGTCGGCGTCGCCTCGACTCAACGCCACTGTCTCTGTAAGGAGGCGACAGGTGATAAAATTTTATAAATTTTTTAGCAATATTCATAATGGATAAAATGACCCAAAAATTACACTATCAAGTACGTTGTGTCGGGATACTGTACATAAATACTCGTAATTTTTTGAGCTCATTTGATATATTTAAAAATTCAAACAAACACTGAACACAAAAAAATTAGAGCAGGTAATTAAGCCAGCTTAATCAACTAACGGTTAGTCGGCTTAATTACCTGTCTTCTCCTCACCAGGCAGCAGGTAATTAAGCCGGCTGATTAGCCAGCTTAACTACCTGTTTTTTATTTAGTGTTTGTTTGAATTTTAAATAAATTAAATGAGCTCAAAAATTACGAAAATTTATGTACAACCTTCCGACATAACATACTTGATAGTTTAATTTTTGGATAATGTTATACATTGTGAATGTTGCTCAAACATTAATAAAATTCTGATATTGTCATAAGTTTTTATATATAGCAAACGAGCTCTAAAAATTAAGAAATTTTATGTGAAGTCTCTCGACGCAGTCATAGTTACTGTGTAATTTTTAAAGAATTTTATGTGATCCAAATTTGCAACGTTTATTTAGATAAATTTAATCATGAATTTAATTCACGATTAAATTCACCGGTCATAAATTCATGAATTAACATGGAAAATTCAGTTCACATAAAATTCCTAAAAAATACATAATAACTATGACTATCTCGAGATACTTCACATAAAATTTTGTAATTTTCTGCTCGTTGCTTTATGTAAAATTTATAAAATATCAAAATTGTATGAATTTTTAGTAACATTCGGCTCGATAAAATTACTCAAAATTATACCGCAATATACTGTTGTGTTGCAAGACTGTACATAAATTTTTATAATTTTTTAATTCATTTGATATATTTAAAAATTCAAATAAACACTAAACGTAAAAAAATAGGGTATATAATTAAACCAGCTAATTAGCGGCTTAATCACTGCCATCCCTCACTAGACGACAGGCTTGCGTGCCGTCCCTCCACCGGGTGGTCACTGCCGTCTGTTTGGGCGGCGGCGCCGCCACGCAAACTCGCCGCGTGTCCTTCGCCGCTGCTGCCGCTACCCACCGGACGACAAAGTGTCATTTTTGCAAATACGATACGCGTATGGTTAGTTTTGTAAATACAATACGCAGTGGTGCCAAATCTAGCTTTAACTCGGCCTCATCAGACATGACGCACATTGACCAATACATCAGAGAAGAAAGCAACGAAAAATCACTATTTCACCATGCTCCGAAGTCTGAAAAACGAAAAGGAACGAAGAGCTAGGGTGGCTAAATTATGTCATTCTTCAACTGATTGCAGACAGCGTGAAGACAAGTTCTACAGGGAAGAAAATAACGGGAACAGAAGAAAATAACGGGAACTTATCTGCGATCGCAATTACATTGATTCTTTTGGGGTGGAAGATGTCTGACACCAACGAACACGAACAGGTACAGCTCCACGTTCACCGGAACCCACCTCCTCACCACTCACACAAATAGGCTGCGAAAGCCAAAGAGCAACTGCCCCTATCACACGCTGACACCGTGATCCCACCTCCGTACCACTATCACATTCACGCCACTGGGATCGTCGTAAAAAAAATAATGGAGTTGGTCCTCGCGTGCTGTGATAACGGCAAGGACGGCAACGGTCAAGCGAACCCAACAGCAGAGCGCTACGGCGGCGACGCGCACGTCAACGGTCTGCGCAACCACGAGACGCAACGGCGCCCGGCGCGGGAGGGGAGGGGCGCTTCCGTGATTTCACTCCACCCACCGAGGCCGGACAGCACATGGGGCGGGCCACAAAAGGGGAAGAGAAAAAAGCACGCCCAGGCTGGCCTGCTGCTTACCTTAACCATGCACAAGGGAACCAAGAAGTTTCCTAACAACACGTACACAGTCTAGAACCGGCTCCCGTTGCAGTAACGCGAGAGCTCCTCCTCTCCTTTTTACGGCCTCTCCTTGCAAAAGCCAAGGCCGCCTATCACAAGCAAGGATGGCTCCACTTCCCATCAACACACTGGTCACTGACTCGCTGGGTACCCATATGGCCATATGGAGAGAGTGGCCATAGCAGTAGCACATCTCACAAACCCACCAGTCACTCCTACTTGCATCTTTCCCTTGCACCTTTCCATTACAAAGCAGGCCACCACTCTGGTACACTACTCAGTGCCCCTGCTCCTGCCCCTGTGTTGCCATTTGTACAGAGTAGCTAGCTAGCGAGCCGGCCAGCCAAGCCCCTCTGAGCTCTGAGCATTTGGGCTTGGGATTTCTCGAAGCCATAAAAGAGAGAGCCCCCCAAAAGAAGCCTACCAACTTTCCAAGTCCAAGCAGCCGCAGAGCTAGTACAAGGGGAAGGGCGGGAAGGAAAGCCGGAAAGGAATCCCCAATGGCGTCCTGGCGCTCCTTTGCCCCCTTCTTGCTCTGCATTCTGCTGCTCGCGTCCCCCATTTCTGCCACATTCTTGTTCAACGGCGGGAAATCGGCGGCGGCGGCCGGCAAGGCGGTCGACATGGAGTGGCGGACGGCCACCGCGACGTGGTACGGCGACGCCGAAGGTGACGGCAGCGACGGTAAACGCTCTGAACTCACCTCCATTGCAGAGAAAGCTAGACGGAGATAGTGGTTACTCTTACCCAAGTCTACTGGTCTAGCATTTAATTGGAAGTACACCTTACGAGCAAATACTACGCAGGAATCAGTATTTAGTACTGTACAGCGCGTTGCAGTATCAGAACCCAGAGACAGCAAGCATATATGTCTGTATTTTTTTTACTGAGTTGATGATTAGGATTATTAGCTGCAAAGATAATTACGGTTATTGGATGCTATCAAAGCCGTTTGATTTGCATCAGACGGTCGTCTTTTTTTATCTTCTGTGAAAGAAATGATTTTGGTAAAAAAAAGAGAGGAAGGACCGCCCGTTGCGACATTTTTGGCGCGACCTCTGGGGAACCCATGAGATCCGCACGGAATTTTGGTGGGCCCGCGCTGCATCGCACTACACGTGTCAAGCAGCGAGGCGCTCCGTCGCTTTACGATTCGTGCCACGGGGTTTTCAGCTCAGCAACAGGCGAAGACCGTGTCAGGTCCTCCAATAACTCCACGCTCTTTACTCGGTACCAGATGGGTGAAATCTACACGACAAATGCTCCCTGTGGCAGTCACACGCTCCACCGACAATGCTGGTAATTTTAATTTTGCCATCAGGGCGAAGTTAATCCAGCGCTGCGTCCAGTACGTTGTCTGCATTTACACTCGAACGCTGCAGAACAAATTGCAGTAGGTTAGGTTACCTTCAGCTTTGTCGTTCTATTGACTCACCTTACAACGGAGCAGTGCCACTTGTGACTTGTCCATCACTGGCTCTGTTTACAGCAAGTCGCTCGATCTTTGATTTTTCTGCTTTGATGCTCTGACTTGGCTGTTATCTCTGTAACCCCGTAGTTGGCACTATAATTACCAAACAGTCCCTTTCACCTCCAGTGCTTGCGCACTACACCATTTTAGCAACTTTGCATGAGTTTCGTGGTTTCGGGGCCGATTCTTAGGGCAAACGGACATTTTTCAGGCGGCGCGTGCGGGTACGGGACGCTGGTGGACGTGGTGCCGATGAAGGCGCGCGTGGGGTCGGTGAGCCCGGTGCTGTTCAAGGACGGCGAGGGCTGCGGCGCGTGCTACAAGGTCAAGTGCCTCGACCACACCGTCTGCTCGCGCCGCGCCGTCACGGTCATCGTCACGGACGAGTGCCCCGGCGGGCTCTGCGCGTTCGGCCGCACGCACTTCGACCTCAGCGGCGCCGCATTCAGCAGGATGGCGGTCGCCGGCGGCGGCGGGCACCTGCGCGACCGAGGGGAGATCTCCGTGGTGTACAGAAGGTAAGTCTTCAGTGGTACATTGTTGCTACTGCTACAACTTGCTCTGGTTAGTTCAGTAGTTAAATCAACTTGTGCACGCGTGTAGCAGTGGACAAGTAGACCAGTAGAGAGTAGAGACAAGCACAAAAGCTTCCTCACTCTCCGCCTCGTGATGCTACTGAAATGGTTAAATGGTCACTGGACCCCTGTCAAAGCATTGCTAGTACCGTGATTCTCCCCGTCGTATCTTCAAGCACAGAAGGAATTAAATTGTCCAGGGTTAAATGGGCTTGCAGCCCAGCTGTCTTGGATCTGCCTGCCGCTGAGTTACACATGCCTCTGCGTGATGTAACTCGGTCAGAGCTGCAGATATGTAGCTAGTAGCATAACTAGCATTCAATCTCTTGCCAAGATTCCCTGTTCAATTGTTCTCCGTTCATCAGTGATTAGTCTGGCTGACCATAGAAAGCTGTCGTCTATCTATGTAACTCACTGCTGCTGCATACGTACTGTAAGAGAGTGTACTGAAGTTACGACTGGGAATATCGATTAATTTAGTTAACCTTGGGATTTGGTGTTTCTTTCCTTTGGGAAACTGATCGGTGCAGTGTTCGTATGTACCAGGACGGCGTGCAAGTACGGGGGCAAGAACATAGCCTTCCGTGTGAACGAGGGCTCGACGAACTTCTGGCTCTCGCTGCTCGTCGCGTTCGAGGACGGCCAGGGCGACGTTGGATCCATGCAGATAAAGCAGGTAGCAAATGCTTCTTCAGATCTTAGCAAGCTTCTTTACATTTCTGCATCGCTTTTTTCCCTTAGCTAGTGAACACATAGCAGAGGGAATGAGGGAAAACGGGTTATCTTTTGCCTTTATCTGCCTTTGTGCTAGGAACATGTTTTGGGTTACATGGGAAAAATGCTTTGTGGGGTGCAAGAGGGCCACAAACTATTTCCCTTTGCGAAGATGTGTGCATGTGATTTCTTCGTCCCTCTTTTTCTTTAGAGGGCCGCATGTGAGAACTGTTTAATTCCTTGTTTGCTTTTACCCTCAGGCCTCTGCTGACTAGCATTTCCAGTTTGCCACTGTTGTTACTTAGGCCTCTATGCTGTCCTTTCTAGATCAATCTGAAGTTCTAGAAAAACTCATTTCCACATCAAACCAGCATCTCACAAGAAAAGAAACCAAAAGGTTTTAACTATCCTAAATATATTATTCTCTTAGCCAAATGATTCCCATTTGGAATTAATGTGTATAAAATATCCAGACTCTAGTTCCCATTCAATTCAGCTTTTTCCTGCTTTTGGTTGTAATGGCACAGTAACAGTTGTTATCTTTTTTTACAAGACATTTGATTAAAAAATGATGAAAAATGAAAAACATCGATATATCTCCACGGTTAATGCAAAGAAAAAAAAAAGAAAAAATGGCGTATTAAAAAGCCAACGTATTCAAAATGGCTTTTAGCTCAAAAACTGTTTGGAATGGGCCTAAGTGCACGTCACTCGGGTCTCCCTTCCGTCTCGCACACGCACCGCCCCTGCTTTTGCACCTGTTAATGTTTTCACGGTTGTTAATTCTGACCCCCATCCTGAACTCCGCGGCACGCTCGCGGGTTGCGGCCTTGTCCAAAGATTCCGGGATCCCATACGACGGTGCTGCTTTGCTCTGTGCTGCGTTGTGAAGTTCGTTTCAGGCGCTGCATATTACAGTAACAGTGGTGCTTAGCTCGAGCTGTTCTGTTCTGTACTGTACATGTAAACCCCAATGCTTACTCCACTCTGACATGCCGCGTGCAGGCGAACTCGGTGCAGTGGCTGGACATGAAGCACGTGTGGGGGGCCACGTGGTGCCTCGTGCAGGGCCCGCTCGTCGGGCCCTTCTCCGTGAGGCTCACGACGCTGTCCGCCCAGAAGGCGCTCACGGCCCGGGACGTCATCCCCAGGAACTGGACGCCCAAGGCCACCTACACCTCCCGCCTCAACTTCGAGGTGTCTCTCTGATGACACCGGCAGGTGGGGCCCGCTTTATCGGCCCGGCATGGAACTGCCAGGTGGGCCCGCAAAGGCAGGCCACAATGCAGGCATCCTATTGGTAATTGGATGGATGGAATAGATTGTCTTCTGTATGCAGCTTGATCTGATCATTTCATGTGTTTTAGAGTAGCTAGTAGCCGAGCTGGCCCGAGTAGCCGCCCTCTCCAAAGGAGAGAGAGCGCTTGCCGGAGGCTGGGAATCCGATGTGGAAGCTGATTGGACCGAGGGTTTTGTATCCCTCTTGGCCTCTGCTTCACTCCTGTGCTGTTCTTTTCTGTTTGTTTGTTTGTTTGTCTGCTTGCATGGTTGAAGCGCAGGGTTCGTGACAACGTGTCTTGCTTCTTGATTGATCTCAGGGTCTGTACTTTTCGATTTTTGAAATCGATTTTTAGTTTTTGATATAGTATCTAATTTTTAAACAGAGTATTTTTTTAAGACGGGATCTATAAATTAATTGTAGTATACGTTGAAAGCTTAACATCTGTACCATCTAAAATTGCAAGTTCTCTTCATAATCTCTATCGTAAACAGCTAAAATTTAAAATTTTCAGCCAAAAGCATAAAAGAATAGGCCCTCAGATTGTGGTTGTTCACACGAGAAATGTATGACAGTGTGCTGTGTGGGCTACTGGGATCATTCTCCTTCATTGTGAATGCTGCGACCTCCATTTCTTCGTTCTCATGTCAGTCAGACAGTTTCTGGGGATGGTCTTCGTCAAGAAATTGTAGTTCTCAACGTGAGTAACCAGAACGTTGAAGTAGCGAATGCATTATGCATGAAGCTGGAAGGCGAGGAACAAGGAGAGGAGACATACCTAGGGGTGCTAATGGGTTAGATTCAAATGGGTTAAACAGAATGGACGGTGGATTCTTAATTGGGTTGGTTTTAGATAGGTGAAAACGGGTTGGAAGAGCGAATGTGTTGGATTGGGTTGGGCTACCTCATAAAAAGAGTTAGGTTAGGGTGAGGTGGGATGGGTTTAGAAATTTTAGGTTGAGATCGGGTTGTGAATAGGTTTAACCTATGGTATGACCTAATGAAGTTGTACTTGATTTTCCGTGGGCTTACACTACTATACTCAGTTATATCTTCCTATAAAAGTATGTGAGAGACACTTGTGCACCTGTGCCTGCTATTTTGCACAGAATAGCTCTATACACACTGAATCATTTACAACAAACTTCAATCGATTTTGTAAAACTTTTGTAGTGTGAACGCGAGATTGAAATTCCAAATACCGAAGTTTTACAAAATCTTCCTATAAAAGTACGCGGGGTCCACGTGTGCGTTTAACCCTGCCAATTTAAATAGAGCAGCTCCTTACACGCAGAATCATCTTCAATAAAATTTTAGTTGACTTCAAGAAACTTTTATGGTGTGAACGCAAGATTGAAATTCCAAATACTAAAGTTTTACGAAAACTTTCTATAAAAACATATAGGGCCCACGTGTGCGCCTAGCTCTGCCAATTTGCACAGGGTAACTCCCCTACACGTAGAATCATTTACAATAAATTTTAATTGATTTCATAAAACTTTTGTAGTGTTAACACGAAGTTGAAATTTTAAATACCGAAGTTTTATGAATGCTTCCTATAAAAGCATGTGGGCCCACGTGTGTGTCTAGCTCTGCCAATTTGCATATAGTAGCTCCCTTATACATAGAATCATGTCTAATAAATTTTAATTAATTTCGAAAAACTTTTATAGTGTAAACACAAGGTTAAAATTCTAAATACTGAAGTTTAACGAAAACTTCTTATAAAGCATGTGGGGTCCACGTATGCGCCTAGCCTTTCCAATTTGCACAGAGTAGTTCCTCTATACGTAGAATCATTTGTAACATATTTGAATCGATTTCGTAAAGATTTTTATGGAGTGAACGTGATTTTGAAATTTCAAATATCAAAGTTTTACAAATAAGTGACAGGTTGATAAATGGGTTGGGAAGTGGGTTGAACCCATGGGTTCGGGTTGGATTGGGTTTAAGTGGAAGGTAGGTTGAGTTGGGTTGGGTTTAAGTAGAAGGTGGTTTGGATTAGGTGAGGTTGTGAAATTTTTTTTGTGGGTTGGATTAGAAGGAAAAGTTGGCTTTATCTCATAGAATTAGGTTGATTTTGGATTGGATTTTAACTCATTAGCAGGTCTGACGTACCTTCTCTTCCTAGATCATGTAGTCGAAAATCTGTATAAACAAATGGCCGAGGTAAGAAAGCCTTGGTAGCAAGGGAAGCTGGTTAGAGTTATCTTATGACTAGACATTGTTGACTAGTAGTGAGTAGTGAGTCGCTGCCAACTATATTATTGATCGTCTCTAAAATAAACTATATGATTGATCGGATTGTCAAAGTTTGAGTCTCACTAAGTGCATGCTAGGCAGGGCCGGCCTGGGCCTAGGCAGCAAGGGCGACCGCCTAGGGCCCACGAAAACTTGGGGCCCCTAGCCCATGTATATTAATATGTATATATGCATTTTGTCGACAATTAGTACTTTCCATTTTGTAATGTACTAAGCCTAATATTGCTAACAAGTACTTTGTATTTTGCGACGTACTGTCTAATGGTTACTATATTGAACTTTACCTTTTACAACTGATATAAAATGTATTGGTATATAGTTATATTAGAATGAAGAGTCTTATTTTTATCATGCCCTAGGCCCCCAAGATGACAGGAACGACTCTGATGCTAGGTGGGTTTATTTGTGAATTTTCCAGCATTTGATCCAGTAATATCTTGGTTACCGAGTGAGCCTTAAATATACTGTGATAACCAATTTCACCTGTTCTAAAAAAATGATCTACCTATCTATTATTATCTTACTAAAGCGGTCGAACAAACATAAAAGAAGTTGTACTGAATATACATCAATAAAGATTTAAAAAAACTAAAAACTTTATTGAAAAAGATAGAACACATAGAACTTGTGTAATTGGTCGATACTCCAAGAGTTTGAGAGAATTTGACCGTCTTCCATAGCAAATCGTACAGAGCCTAGGCGTGTGACTTCAATCATGGTGTAAGGATCTTCCTACTTGGGGAAAAGCTTATTCTGATTAGACTGGGATTGGATTTTCCTCAATACCAAGTCACCTACAGCAAAACTACGAGGCTAGATCTTACGATCGTAGTACTTACGCATAGCTTACTGATAGACTGCTAATCGGATTAAGCCTTGATTTCTCTTCTCTTCGAGTAGGTTGACTCATCCGCTCGAAGCCGCTCTTGGTTGGACTCATTGAAGTTCTCGACCCTTGTCTATCGGATCTTTAGCTCTGAAGGAAGCATTGCTTTGGCTCCAAAAACTAGGAAAAATAGAGTTTCTCCTGTCGCCCGACTAGGAGTCGTAGGAATTGCTCATAATACAGAAGGTAATTCTTGCACCCAAACCCCTGAACGCTTTACAAGCTGGTCGAAGACTCAGATCTTAATTCATTGCATTATTTAGCCATTCGCGCACTTAACTGCCCTATTACTCTAAGGATGAGTGACTAAAGCAAAACATAGTTTAGTACCTAATTCGTCGCAAAATTCTTGAAATTTGGCGCTCAAAAATTGCTTACCGTTGTCTGTGATTATACGACTTAGGATCCAAAATTGAGTAATTACACTTCTCATAATAAACATTTTTGCAGCCTTCGTTGTTATCCCAGTCACAGGTTCGACTTCGATCCATTTTGTGAATGTGTTAATAGTCACGAAGAAAAACTTAAAGCCCTCGATGCTCTTGGGATCGGCCCTATGATATGAGACCCACATCACCACCGTTAGGAAAGTAGTACGGTACTGTTTGGTTCATGTACAAAGTTGCTAAAGTTTGATTCACTACCAAGGTTGCTAAAGTTTGATATAATTTTTTTGCTAAACTATCTAAAGTTAGGTCATCAAAATTGTAGCCACGTTTTGACTAGCAAAAAGGAATATTGTTATACTTTTTTTAGTCACTGACGCATAAGACTTAGTTGGTAGTAAAGAAATATTGCCACAGATGTGTCTACTAACCAGACAGATGCCTAGCTGGATCAAAATTGACTAAAGAGTGTATCAAATTTTGGATTCCGGCGGGTTGCAGCCGTGCGCGCAGGCGTCACAGGCTGCCCCTAGGTTGACACACTACACTTGCCTTTTATGGTTCCTCACTTCTCAGCCACCACAGGTAAAATTAGGATTTAGTTATATCTCAGACTTAATGATAGAATGATCTAATCTATTTAGGCTAAACCATAAAAAGTTACTTAAATTAGATTAAAATTGTACATTAGATATTTTTTTATACTTTAAATTAAAGTTTATCTTATTCGAAGTGTGACTCCGCCTTATATATGCCGGTCAACGGTGGCCGTTGGGTGTGCACACAACATTACATCGAGAAATTCTTAGCAAATGCCGAATCACATGGACCAGATCCACCCAAGTTTCACAGGACCCACCTACGCGCGCCCTTCCCCAAAAGAAAGCGAAGGAATTAAAAGCCAACGTCACCCTTCATTTGGCCTGTTGTTTTTAGCTTTCAAAAGTGGTTTTTAACTTTTGCTGTAGTGTCTAACTTTTAAATAGAGTATTTTCTCAAGACAGAATCTATAAGTTAATTGTAGTACATGTTAAAAGCCTAATATCTGTATCAACCAAAATTGCAAGCGATTATCTCTCTTTCCACGATCTTTATCACAAACAGCTAAAATTCAAAAATTTCAGTTAAAAATCATAAGCCGCAGCTAAAAAGAACAGACCAAACTTCCTAACAAAGTAACAATCCTTCGACGAAGGAACAACCAGGAAACCAGAGCGACTGAACAAAACACCGATTGACAAACGGGCCCTGCGGACTCTACCTACGCATCAGACCCGCATGTCAGTCAGTGCGTCTGGCAACGCCTCACTAGAAGAACTAGCTGTATGGTTGGCAGGTGGCAACGTCGTCAAATTCCACTCCAAGCCTCAGCCGCCGCTCTTGACCGCTCCTTTAACGCCTTCGCAGGGTACGCCTCGTTCTCAAGCTTTACAGATCAGCAGCTCGCCGTTGGTTGTATGTATCCGGCGGTTCCTCCCCACCAAACCCACAAAGTCGCCAGCCCCAGCACCGTCGTCTCTCTCTTCTCTGCACGGAGGCGAAGCAGATTCTTCCCTCCGGGGTCGGGGAGATGGGCGGGTTCGACCTGCGGGTGAAGGAGCGGACCAAGGAGCTGAAGCACCTCAAGACCGTGGTGATGAGGGGCGTCAGGGTGGTCGGCGACTCGTGCAAGAAGACGTGGAACAAGGTCAAGAGCATCAGGCGCTGATCGATCGAGCCGTGTGTTGTTGTTGTTCGAGCTGATCCGTACTTGGTAGCTAGCCGTGTGCTTTTGGTTGTGATCGTAGTTGGATCTGTCTGAGGAACCTTCTAATGTGAGATCTATGGCTCATATATTATCTTTCTCCTTAATTAATTGCGTGTGTGGTTTTCTCCTTGTTCTTATTCCTCTTCTTCCTAGGTGTGAAGTTCATGGTGATAGATCTGTTGCTGAGATGTTCGATCCTTTTTTTTCCCCGTTACAGGCGATCCATATGCTAGCTATGTTTTCATCGGACACAAACTTTCGCAGAGAATTTTGCTCGGTTACACATCCTCCGAAACAAGGCTCAAAGTTCTTAATAATCCACGATACCTTAGGATCGAGCCACCTTCTTTATCAATGATGTGAAACCCACGAATATCGCTCTGATGCCCTTTCTGTTTGCTCTCTTCAGTTTTGAAGATACAATATTACTAATTAGTAGGCTCTCACATAGTTATTACATGCACGCAACGCACAAGAACTATACTCAACAAAGGAGCATGCCACCTGCCTACATCGCAAAATAACAAGAGACATGCTTACTCGCTCCCAAATAAGCACATTGAGAAGAAGCACGTAGGTCGTAGCATTGCATGTCAGTGACACGCGGGCAAACCAAACAGGCCACCCATGGAGTTCAGGTAGTCGAGTAACGCAACAGTTCCTGCTATCGGGACAAGAGAAGAATGAAATCCGCATTACACCACCATGTCTCGTCGTATTTCTATATCAGCATGCTTTAGGCACATGTTTATCGACACAGACTGTTAAAAGCGTTAGCCATTACCCTCTTTACTATCTCGCCTTTCAATATCTACAAACGCTATGTAGCGCTTCTTGCTTCAGAACAGGAGCAGGCAAAGCACCACGAACACGAAGAGGAAGAACCAGATCTGGTGCAGGGACCTCTCCACCTCCATCTGCTGCCTCCTCAGTCTGGGGCTCACATTGTGCGCCGCGACATAGTAAGGGCTTGTGTAGTACATGCTCGGTGGCAGCTGGCCGCGGAATGCCCATGGAAGCACCGCCACTGCCATCCCTCCAAGCACCCCTCCGGCCGTCGAGTGGACCAGGCCACGTCCCACTGGTGATGGAGGGTAGATGAGATCGAATTCATTGGCACCAGAATGGTTGTGTGCATGCCACAATGGCCGGAGCGGAGGGCTGGGTTCCATGTTCTGGTGGTGCCGGTCAGTGACGTTGCTTTGTGTGTTCTGATGCTCGACAGTCTCCCGGTGCATGGTTGGCCGGCGTGGAATGGCCAGACCATTCAGTGATTTCTTGGAGCTCCCACCACGACCATATAGTGGCACAAGGTTGTCCGCGGAGAGTGTGGCCTTACACACAGGGCATTGCCTGCTTGCTGAACTGCTGCTGTCACTGGCTGCTGATTCCACAGCTGGGCGCAGCCACTCATAGATGCAAGGCCAGCAGTAGAGATGGCCACAGAGGGTAACCACTGGATCTGCAGCAAAGTCGAGGCAGATGTTGCAGTCAAAGCAGCCATTTCCAGCTGCTGCAGGCATCTCCCCGCTGATTTTCTTCATAGGCTTATCATCAGACACTGGAGGCTGGTTATTGACGGCAGCCATGCACATCTGATCCATTCTTCCACCTTCCATGGCAATCCTGCAAACCGTTCTGGTTCAACTACTCACGGTACTGCAATTAAAGAAAACAAAGGGAGAGGTCAGTAATGCATGTAACTGAAAAAAAAGGTGAAGCAACACATGAAAGTAGACCATTGCGCTGATCATGGAGCAGTCAAGGTGTTTAAAACATTCATAAGGTGTGAACACCTACCTAACTGCGTTGAAGGACTAGAGAAACACCAAGAAATGAGATTGGAAGGAACAGAGCAAGCCACATGGCTACATACGTGTAGTACTTAATATATATGCTGAATTATGAGACAGAGGTAGGGTGTACAAACACAACTATTTAGTAGGTCCAGGCAACAGGCAGAGTGGAGCAATGTGAAAAGTGGAGCAATTGTTAGGTAAAGCTTCAAAATTCCATATTAATATGCCAGAAGAATAACTCATCACTTCACATTATCCTGGTTAGCAAGCAACAGGCACATTATGGAAGAATCCATCATCTTTCCTAGCAGGCTGAGTCAACAGTAATGGATTCTACAATTTTTTACTACTAGGGACTGCATCTGCTGCACTTTGTTTTTATCCCCTTTGTTATTCGTATCCTCAAGCTACTTTGCGTGTCACTGACATGTTATCCAAGATTCTATCTATCAGGATACTTGGGAAACGTGAATCAGCAAGGAAATGAAACCACTAGCTTATGTCCAAGGTATGCAATGCCACAATATTTGACTCCAAGATCTAGCCCCATATCCTAGGCAAGGACCAGCATTGCCAGCTTGAAATTACCTTGGGAAGAAAATGAATTGAAGACAGTTTGCATTCTATAATATGCAGCGGCAGTTTGCAAACTGGGGCTTGGACAAAGCTGGCAGGTCATGACTATATTAACACTGATCCTTCAAAGACCAAACGAGCAGATTTGAATAAACAAAGAAATAGTTTGAGAGGCTAAAGCACCCTGCCCTAATCTCCAACATAAGCTTCCATGACATGTTGATCTTGGTGTGGTTGTGGAGCTCCTTCCACAAGCGAATCATTGAAAAGCAACAATGATGGATTAACTAAAGCACTTGGCATATTCAATGGAACCAAATACACCGAAAAGATCATCATTTAACATATCTAGTGATCAACAAAAACAATAATAACCGAGAGATAATGGCGCCTACTGTATTAGGATTGGAAAACAATGAATTATTTGCTCAACAGCCTCGTAGAAATTTCTTAATTACTCTGACAACCCAATACATACCAATATTAATAATTTATTATACTGGTGAACTTCAGCGAGTCTTTCCCAAATTCAAACGCCTCCTTGATTACATCAGGTACCTCAGATGAAACTCAAAGCATATCATTTTCCTCCATTAAAGTTTAGTTTTGTGGCTAATAAGTAGTCGCAAGAGCATATACAGTAAGAACTAATACTGAAGGACTTATCAACCAACAACTAATGTGATCCTTGAGAGACACAAGTAATCCAGGCACACAGAACATGTGTTTCTTTTCTTTCTTTCTTTGCAAGGAAGAGCGTGCATTTCTTAATACACAAATAAAACTTGACAATTTAGATGGGTATGCCACTCCGTGAGGAACGCAAACGAAGATCATCAGATACAACATGGAGAAGCAGATATCATGTTCCCGGAATCAAAGAGGGAAAAATCGAGTTTAGCACCGCAGATTTCCTAAGCACAGGAATGGGGGTTGGATTAAGACCATAAAATCCCAAATCCAATAACAAAGGAAATGGACAAGATGTCTCCTTTCCTACAGAAAGGGCATTAACACGCCCAATTTAACGAATTAAAGAAAAGAAACGGCCACCCACAGAGCTACCAACGATCGTCCCCTGTTCCTTGAGAAGGACAAGGCATTACCCCCAAAAGCACAAACCAGCTCGTGCCAAGAGCAGCAGCAGCAAGGCAAAATACAAAACTTTTGGAGCTAACCGAAGGGTTACTACCAAGAATCCATCAAAAACCACCCCCGATGACATACAACGGTGCTAGAATCGAACAGATAACGCAATCTACAAAAGATTCACATGACCAAACACAGAAAAACAAAAGGAGGATTATTTGGCTGACCTGAGAGAAGAAATCCAATCCGCGACCGCGCGACGCTGCTCTTAGTTCTTCTTGCCTTCCAAGGCTCGGGCGAGGGGAGAGAGGAGCAGGGGACGAACAAGTGGAGATGGCGATGGGGAGAATCGGGAGATTGTGAATGCTATATCCCTGTGGGGTCGAAGGGGAAGAAGAGGAAGATGAGCCGACGGATGAGGCGTGGACGTCCCTTTCGGACGAGATAAAAATATACATAAGAAATATTCGCCTAATTTTTATTCCCTTTTTTACAAGATCAGATAGAATCTGTGCTCTGATTATCAAAACTAAAGTAAATCACGTCCAAAGACATTTTTATGGATAGTCTTAGATGAGGTGCTGTCCTAGGTGATAAATGAGCTCACATGACGTGATGATTCATGAAAAAAAAAATCATAGGTATCTATTGTCATCTCTCTTTTCCTTTTCTCTCTTGTTTCTCTCTGTTCCTCACCATTTTTCGGTTGGTCCAATAGTTGAGTACGGGCGCACGGGCATCAACGGTATAGACGTCGGTATGCTAGAGCACAAGGACACATGCAGTGGCCGTAGACGCCTTTCAATCTCACTGCCACTGGCTTCCCTTGCGCGTTGTTCCATCATCTCCACTCGGCCTCATTCCAGGTGATGCCGACATCGCGCTCTATGTGCCGCCCTTATTCAAAATCTGCAATGCTATGGGTATCTTCCTTCTCTCTTGTATTCATCATGCAATAGACACATTTCTCGTCCATTACAGTTCACCTTGACCTACAGTTCCTCTTTCAGTGCCGACCAACACCACGGTGAATCCGTGTCACCCCAAATTTACTTTATCCCGCAATATCAAATTCTTCCATACCATTGCCTCTTCCTCCAAATTGGCTACATCATTAGCTTATCAATGCCTCCTAGATCCTCCCCAACTGCTTGCCCGAGCTCTAGTTGCTACTCTTTATCGCCGGTGAGCACCTACACAACTGTTTGTCCT
The DNA here is from genome assembly GCA_036346245.1 of Bonia amplexicaulis. Taxonomy (NCBI): domain Eukaryota; kingdom Viridiplantae; phylum Streptophyta; class Magnoliopsida; order Poales; family Poaceae; genus Bonia; species Bonia amplexicaulis. The sequence continues at coordinate 50,556 of JAYGGG010000289.1, read as the reverse complement.
CGCCGTTGCTGCCACCTTGTCGTCTTGGACCATCTCTATCCATGAAAACAACCTCAACAGCAATGCCTCTAATTAATGAATCCATAGGACGCTTCCTTCTTCATCCCCAATGTCGGTGGCTTGCTGCCGAAGCGTCATGCCCCTAGTTCAATAGTTCACGTTGTCAGGCCGCTACGGCCCATCCCAAGACAAGATACCACCATGGATGGGTTCCCTATGTCCCCTAGATACTCGCAGACCCCTTATGTTCTCCAACCGCTAGGCTCACCATCGGTGAAGTCATCTTCTTCATGGCTGGTACGCCACTGCTCGCCAAATTTCGACCATCTCTGCCAAAATTGACACCATAATCATGATCCTTATGATCCATTATTCTTTCCTAACCCATCAATTTCTCAAAAAAGACCACCAAAAACAAGGTCGTCGTCGTGCTCTATCTTCCTCATGAACGGTGAGTCACCGCTAGTGACCATCCTTGCTTCTATGCCCCAACTGCCATGTGCAGTAGGCATTCCGTTGCTAGTCGCTCATGCCTCCGCCTCTCTACCAATGAGATTACCGCTAGTAGAAGTCCCCGTCGCGATGGTTCCAGTTTGCCCTTTGCCGGAGTCCACCACCGCCTTCCCTCGTCATAGGTGATTGCTACCCAAACACTCATCGCCCTCCTTTATCTCCATCGTAGGCAAGAGGATGGAGACGAAGACTCCTTTGTCCCTCTCATTCTCTCTTCCTCTCTATGACATATAGGTCCCTCCCTTATAGTTTGACAGAGACATCAACTCGGATTCGAGCTGGACTCCAGGTAGGTCAAAACCATTGTCAAACAGGCGAAAGGGGTAAAGTTTATCTGTATTGAGAGATGGGGATAGGTTTTAACCGATTTTGTAAATGAAGGATAAAAATTAGACAGACTAAAGAGTTGAGAGACCACAAATAGACTTTTTCCTATATAGAAACAGATATCAAGGGAGGCAGCGACTCAGGGGTGTTTGGGTTGCCTGATCCAGCATTGGGCAACTTGGATTAGGCGGGGGTGGGATCAGGCCGATAAGCGTCGTTGATTGTTGCGATCGGATGGCTTCAGGGATTTCCAAGTTACTCTTAGTGGGAAACTTCCTGTTGAATTTTTATGTGGGACAAGGGTGCGTACATTGGTACAAGTCAGCTGTCTAAGTCTATACCACATAGAATTTTGGGTGATGCAAAGAAGAGAGGGATGAAAAAGAAAAATGACGTCTATTATTTAATAGACAATCTTATAAATGACTTTTTACTCTGTATATCATTGTATAAATAATTATATAGATAGCATATTAATTATATAAAACTATTATAGATAATATATTATACCTGTTATCTTTAATTTTGTCACGGAAGATATATAGGTTTATTACAAACGACTATAATTTATACTATTGTACATATGTGGGGCGGACGAGGACAACTGCGGCGGCAAGGATATCCTTTTGAGATTCTATGCGCATTTGAGAAAGCTGAATTTTTTATGCTTCTATTTTATTTTCCCTTCGTCCTTCGAGAAGAGCGAGAGAAAATAATTTTCCATGTGCACTGCTCAAACTTCAAATTCAAGAAACCAGAAAAAGAAATAGGTTGGTACAAGCAACAAAAAAAACGATTTCTTTATTATTTGGCCGATGTAAGACACTTATTTTCATCCTGTGCAGAGATCTTGAAAGAAGGGTAGAGGGGATGGTGGTACTGGTAGCATTTCGGACTTCGCTTTTCCCTGGCTGTGCTCACTGCTAAGCTCCTTGTCTCACGGAGACGTGTAAGGTGCCGTTCGATTAGATTAAAATAAATTGATTTATGAGTAAAATTATATGATAGTTGATTGAAATTATACTATAGCTAATAATAATTTATTTGATATAACTAAATTTTTAAAAATTTAAAAATAGAAAAAACAGATTAGCCTATCACAAATAATACAAATGAATACAAAAAAGAATAGACAAAAAAGCTTAAAAAAACTAAAAACTAAAAAAAGACAAAATTTAGAAATAGTGAGAAATAAGTTAGAAACCAGACGAAATGAGTAGGACCTAATTTCAACGAGATTAACATAGTTACATTGCACTTTAACCACAGATGTTTTTCCTTACCACACAAGACTGTGTAACGCGTACGACGAAGAAAACAGACGAGCATGTGCCAGCGAATTAGCTCGCCATGCTCTAGTAAATGTGAAGCAGAAGGTACAACTCGTGCATAGTCATCTGCCAACTGCTCTAGTAAATGCTGTAACTTAGTAACACCAAGGTTTGGCTTTGTTTTCATGCGCTTCATCGCGGCACAAACCAAACAGGCTCGAAATTTTGCTCGCCGTTGTCCATTACTCCACGGGGACGAGTGTTCCTGAGCGATCTAACCATTCGGTCCGTACTCTTTGGGTCGAGATAAGGTCTATCCGTTCACCTTTGGAGATGTCACGCGCGACACAGATGTAAGCTGTCCCCTTGTGTAGTCGCTAGTCTGCGCACGCAAGCATCCATTAATTTCAGTTGAGATTAAATATAGGCAAGAATATTTCTTTTTGGAGATTATGTTTGCCATTGCCAACACAGTCACTCACCACCGCATATGATTGCCTGCAACCACGATTCCTTTCTGTTAATTTGACTTGCTATTTTCTAGCCTTATCGTATGTTGTGGGTACGGCTGCCATGGCATTGTGTGCTCAAACAAGTCATCTGTTTGCTCCGTTAAGGTGTTGCTCTACCTAGCTTTTGGTTACAGTTTTTGGCTAAAATTACACTATAATATTTATTAGATTTTTTTTAAAAATGGTAAAATACAAAAATAGAAAAAGCCATTATATCATCGCAGATAATACAAATAAATAAGGGAGAAAAAAAGAAAAAACTAAAATAAGTTAAAATCGAAAGGCAATACATTTAAAGTAGTTTTTGTCTTAAATAAGTTAAAAAATCAGAAACTAAAATTATTTAGAGCAGACTTAACAAGATAAGATCACAAGGGAAGTCACGGTCAGCGCAAGCAAACAAGCCATTTGTTATATGCGGACCTTATCACGTCGTTGTGAACACAGGCACAATACTTCACTCCGTAAAAGCTGTACCACCACCACCATCGTGCACAGATACGCTAATCATAGCCCGATTGGCTGGTAAAGTGGAGTTGTCGCGGTCACAGCCAGTGGTCAAAGCAAAATTTAATAATTTGCCACTCTTATGAGTAGAGTGGCAAAGAATTTACCACCCTGGCCCACTGTCAGTGACTCAGGTGGCCCCATATATAAGTGACAGCGATAATTGGCTAATGTTAAGAGTGGCAAAAAATTGAATCTCCCGTGGTCAAACGGCCGCGGGATGTGCCACCTCGGTGCCAGTTCCACGCAGCCCCTCAGGTCAGGCCCCTCCCTCCCTCCCTCCCATGCCCAGAGCTGGAGCACTCGCTGACACGCAGACGAGGGCATCAAGATTAGAACCAGTTACATGTACGGCATTGTAGCTATTTTCCTCTCGAACGGCCGTTCTTGTCATCACGTCAACATACATCAAGATTAGATCTATAGAACCTCTTTTACTGGCTCAAAAGAATCTTCAGCTTCGGAAGGCACATAGCATTTGCATGTCAGATAAATGAGTTAGGCCCGCTAGCTTTTCATTCTTAACTGATGAATATTATGCACACAAGTCTTGCCTTTAGGTTTTACTGTGTTTTGCATAAGATGTCAGAGGCTTAAAAAAAGGAACGAAAGAGACCTCAAAATTCCACACACGTGTGCACAGAACCACGAGTCTACGGCCATGGCATATCTTCACAATGGTGTGATAATGCCTTGAATACATGAACAGCTCAACTGTTCACTATCCATTGCAAATGCCTCTATCACTATAGTCCATCTAAATATCTCCATAGTCTGCTGCCTGCTTTACAGTTGTATTCCCTTATTTATGTACATCCTTTAAGATATCTTCATTAATTGAATTTCTAAGTGCAAGATTTTTAACATAAAAACCCGGCAATTCAACTACCCTATGAGCCATTGCACCCATCATAGGTCCTTGCTTCTCAAATTGACTTGTAAACTTTCCGAAACAATTCAAACCATTTCTGTAGAACATCCCAAGATTTGCCGGTTTATGTCTTGTATTGGGCAAAAAAAAAACATGGTTATGCTGAAGGGAGTGAAATGAAATACATTAAATCATCTCGGTCTCAGTGACTGTGATCTAGCCTCGGACCAGTAGTTCACCACCTAATCTCATAACGGATCAATCATCAATGCATGAGATTTAACGCGAGCGGAGGACCGATCGAGTTCGCGCAAATACCTTGGATGGCGATGTCCTGGCCCTGGAGGACCGCGCGCACTACGGACGCACCACGGTCGCCGCACCGGCGGTTCCTGGCGAGACCGGAGACCGCGCGGAGGGCCGGGGAGCGGCCATCGTGTGTCATCGGACTGTTCCTAATCTGGCCGCTAGAAATGACACACGATGTAGCTTCTTTGTCATGCTTCGATGAGCAACTCGTGCTCGTCATCTCCCACCATCACAAGATGGGATCCCAAGAGCAGTACCCTTCTGCCTTCAGGGTTGTAGTCTACCGTGATCTCCACATTGGTTGCTCTGCCAGCGGCTGTGTGGACACGCTCAAAACCAACCAAATGTTTCAAAGGGAAGCCTGGAACACTCGATTTCGATCAGCTCTCATGTTCATATCATTAATTGGAACAGCGGTGAAGGACTCAGGGTACCAGGTTACAGGCGACTTTCCTCCTGTCATCAAAGTGCACCAGATCAGCCACCACTACAAGCTTTTCATTCCACTGGGCACTGGCTACAAGTGTAAGTTGTTTACTGACCTGGATTATACTCTCCAAAGAGAATTTCTGGAAGAACTTGTCCACCAACTTCGCCAGGATATCCAATCCAAAGAATACTTGCAATTCATTGATCTTGCTTTGCAAAAGAAACATCAACAGAACCACCACCCATGAGAACCAACACAAAGGGGCTTCTTCGTTACACTAGCAATGCTATGTCTGAGGTCCATCTGCTTGCCAGGAAGGAGAAGGCTCATTCTACCATGATCTTCAGTCTCTACAGTCAGGTTCAACCCAGCAATGAGAACAACGATATCAGCTCTTTTAGCTGCTTCAATGGCTTCGCCAAATCCATCTGTTGAGTTACACAGAACATCCTTGCATCCAGCAGCAAAGGTTGTTTGGTTAACATAGGCTTGCATGCCTTTAAGAAAGGTGGTAGTATCACAGGGAACACCTGAAGAAGTTCAAATTAGCATTAGTTTATGTAGGATGGTAAAGTAAGGATAATGTTTAATTGAGCCAGTGATTTAAACCTGTATAATCTCCATCCAATGTATGTGCATCATTTGCAGCTGGTCCAATTATAGCAATATGACTTACTTCGCTTCTCTTTAGAGGCAAAAAACTTTTGTCATTCTTCAAAAGGACAGTACCCTGCCTTACAGATTCTGCTGCAAGCTCCCTGTGCTCTTTCGTGCACACATTGCTTGGCCCTAATCGAGTGAACCATTTATTCTCATTGGCCTTATCAAAAAGTCCGAGACGTATCTGAACAGAGAATAGATTAAAAAGGGCATGGTTGATATCTTCTTCTTGAATCTTTCCTTTCTCAATTGCCGAGTTCGTATGCCGAAGTAGAAAAGACCCGCAGTTGATATCCATTCCTTGAAAAAGTGGAATCATAACATCATAGCAGGAATATGCTTGGTTGAAGACTATTCAGAAATTGTTCTAAGAAATCTATTATGAGAAAATGTTGAAGCTGTCTAATGATAACTTTGGCGAGGTGTCACACTGGAAGCAGAAAGTACAACTTCAAAAGGGATAAGTTCAGTAATATTATCCATTTATCCTTCTGAAATTGGGGTTTTCCATAAGCACAGCATAGTTTTAAATTAGTTGGACTTGATAAACAAAATTGTCTCTAATCTCTTAACATCTGCTATTCTGCTTTTAAAGTGCTTATTGAGCAGATGAGAAAATGAGGTGTAGAGTGAATGCTCAATGCTCAAGGATGTTCAATAGAGTATCTTCGTACTGTCCTTGGGCAGGTGGAGGGGTGTTTATACCCTCACCAACCAAAACTAGCCTTTACAGGGAATTTCCTAAAAAATTCAGGACAAGCGGAAGTACCACCGTGCAATGACCTGTACTTCCGCATCTGTTCTAACACAACAGTGACGGCTATTTTCAGAGTTTCTGAACTAGCCGTTGGAAGTCGGCGCAAAACTACCGCCGTTATAAATCCAGTAGTTCTGATGATCGGAAGTTCCGAAAAATCGGCGCGCTACTTCCGTTGAATCGAGGCCAAGAGTTGGCGCTCTCTGGAAAAAACGTTATTCGGAGCTTCCGTGCTCCGCAAGTACTGTTTAAAGCTGTGGTACTACTGCTCTACAATAGTTCCGCCGTTGAAACTCTGGTACTTCCGTTTTCCACAGAGAAAATGTGATCCCGAGGGTGCTCTCCGAAAAAAGGTTCCGCTCGATTTTGATGGAGCTTCCGGAAAGCGAAAGTATCGCGGTTTGCATGTTGGTACTTCCGGTTATCCAGACAGTGCACAGATTGATTCCGAGGATGCTCTCTAGAAAAAAGGTTCCGCTCGATTTTTCGGAGCTTCCGTGCTCTGGAAGCACCGTTCAAGATTGCGGTACTACTGCTCTACGGTAGTTCCACCGTTGAAACTCCGGTACTTCCAGTTTTCCAGACAGAGCACAATTTGGCTTATCAATTTTAGTTTTAAATGAGTGCATGATCCTAAATCGATCTAAATGGTACAAGCATATGCTATCAAGCTACTAACAATGATCCCTCTTAATGGTACGATATTTATCCTATAATTCGGTCTTCCACCCTTTATCCTAAGACCGGTAAAAATAAAAAGGATCATAGTCTACATATACCTTTGCCTTAAATCATTTTGATCTTCATGTCGATTCTTAGTATGTATTTCATTATCATTTTAGGGACTAAGCCTTTAAACACTTAATAAACATGTCAGTCTCATATTCACATAAATTCATTAATTTTTAAAACCATTTATAGAGGCCTAGATGTTTTCACCGGTCCACCTTGCCATTGCCCGTCATGTCCACCACCGGTAGCTCTCGCTATGGTTCCTCGTCATCCCGTCTTGCAACCACCCGCAAGTCTCGGTCATCTTTAGCGTCTGCATGACCATTCTGAACCTCAGTATCACCCTGTGCCTAGTCCCGATCCACCTACGTCTTACCATTACCTAGCTCCGAAACTCGCAGTCCAGACGAACTCATAAGCTATGAAGTCGTCAGACAAAATATGATCTTTTGCAAAATCCTCAAAAACCAAACTCAAACTTTACAAAAACTCAAATCTAAAAATCAATTATTCATCATAACTAAGAAATAAGCATTCACGTGATGTGCTTATTTTTTATTTACCACTTTCACGGTTTCATTTTAAGGGAATTGGCGTTCCATTTTACGTCCTGCGTTACCCAGTTCATTTTGCTAATTTTGTTTCTGACTGTACATTTTGCTAACTTGGCTGCACATGTTCTATGTGCATTCGAGGTACTTTTTTATGCATTTTCTGTTAGCTGCGTCCAATGAGATATGCATTTTTTAGGGTGACAAATGGAGCCATAATTCTGCAAATAAGCATTCGCGTGATGTGCTTATTTTTTATTTACCACTTTCACGGTTTCACCTTTGTTTGCACTCGATATGTTGGAACATAGGATTTTTTTTTATCCATTGTAACACATGGACATATAACTAGTCATAATACCATATGCAGTTCATCAACGATCTATCAAACATGAATATTACTCGCAAAAAACATGAACATAGTACACAGGAATAAACACGCTAGGGGTCTGCTAGGTAAGAAGGAATCTCACATGAATGTCATAAAAATTCCATAAGAAACAGTTAAATTCACGCTGGAATCGAGAAAAGCTCATGTGTGCCATACGGACCCTAATACAATTCTAGTCGAATTGGCAGACAGGAATCTGGCACTCAATGTAGCAGTCTCCGTCGTGACACACTCAAAACAGGTACCTCCTACCTTGCAGATAGCTACTCATCAATCATCAGTTCTAGGGTAGACTCATTTACTCTAGACACGATGCGAACGTTTTAAAAGAGCGAAATACACACAATAACAAAAAAAAGTTAACTTTTGAGGGCACCAGAAACAGAGACATCCCAACAGCAAATTTCTGCAGCAAAAAGATGCTTACTGTGCAATGCAAATGGAGAGAGAGAGAGAGAGAGACAGAGGGACTAAGAAGGCCATCAGGCCATGGAACTATGGAAGGCAGATGTAAACTGAAGCACAGATCTGATGAATCAAGACAGCAGCTTTGTATTGGAAAGCTTTCGTGACCAGACAATCAGAGATCTGATGAAGAAAGACAACAGCTTTCTATTGGAAAGCTTTCGTGACCAGATAATCTTGGATGATGTATACTTAGATCTCATCGAATTACATGCGTGCTACCTGTGGTTTTAAGGTGGTTTGGCATCACAGCGTATATGCATGGTCGTTTCCTTTTCAGAGACGTAAACAAGATGTAAGTTTCAACTAGCATGTACATGTGGCATGGTACAGTTTGTTGGGGATTTCGTTTGCTGGTGACATCCGTTGTTCAAACAGGGGATCATATACTAGCATCCAGCGCGCTAGTAAACTTCAAATGGTTACACCTCGAATCTAGCATAACGAAATCTTGTTTTCCTCGTTCGTGAACCACCCCCGCCCCAAAACTAAGAAATCCGAACAGGTGGTATGTACATTTTTAGACATACTTCTTTTTATGTGTGTATATGAAGGTATTTACAAAATATACTAAAAATTATGGTCTCCCTTGTAATTTTTTCATGTGGTTCACATTAGAGTATCTTATAATTAGTATACAAGCATACCTAAAATGATAAAGGAGTATTTTAAGTTCGTTTATGTGGTATATTAGGGATGGGAGTAACTACACCGGTGTAGAAAGTATTTTCCTATATATATATATATATATATATATATATATATATATATATATATATATATATATATATATATATATATATACATACATACATACATACATACATACATACATATCTTTGGTGTTTGGACACCATAGCCTAAAATAGATATGTATTATGTGCAAAAAAATTGAATTTTTTGGATGTTAAGTTTAACTAGTTTACTAGCTAGTTCAAAAATTTCGAATCATAGTTGCCTTTTTTTATGATAGTTTGATTGTCGGTATATGCTGATTATATATATAAATCAACAAAATATGTGATCTACATTCGTTCAAAACATTTAATTTGAGTATATTTTTTCAAACTTATACGTTACATTTGAATTTTATAGATGAGTATATACCCTAAAACTGATATTTTTAAAAAATATACCCGAATTTAGATGAAATTGATGTATTTAAAATCATGATGTCCAGACACTATGGTGCCTTATTTCAGCATTATATTATATATATATATATATAACATATTTTTGAAATCACATATATTTTATATAAAAATTAAATTATTTTTTAAAACTAGTCGTTGCAATGGAAAAACAAAAATCATACAGATAGCACATCTCTTACAATGAACAGCCAGGGATAGCTAGGTGTCCACGAGACCACGACAAACCGCATTTGTTTCCTCTGCTCTGGCCACTCTCCAAATAACACGGGGAGGGGAAGAAGAATGAGACATGGTTGTTATGAGCCTTATTTACCAAAGCCTACAAAGGAATCCTTCTTATCATCTTCGTCTAGACAGCAAAAAGAACCCCTACAGCAGCATGGTCGTCGGATTCTCAATGTAGCCCTTGAATGCATCCAACTACTCTGCAACAATGGCGCCTGCAAAACAACACAGGGGAATCAGTGACCTAAAGGTGAATCTTCTTCTTTCCCCTAGATAAGGAATGACAAGCACACTGATCCAGAGCTAGAATAGAAAGTACCATCAATGAAAAGGTGGTCGCAGCTTGGCGTAGCTGACATGAATGAACCAACATCAAATTGACCCTCAGCTCTAGGGACCACCCTCTTCTCAGCTACCCCAAATAAGTTTCCAACCAAGGTAAGTAACAGAGTAAGCAACATAACAAAATGGTTTCTAGCAAGACAGACATGCATATCTGAGAAGAGAGTACTGAAACAAAAACACAACCTATGTTAAAGTTCCATTCTCAGTGTTCTATTTGGTAGATAAACAACCATTGCCCAGTATTTGATCATTTACAGAATCAAGATCATGCACAGGGTTTCCATATATTGTTTGATCAGTGGTGGAAATAATCTGACATTGCCAGTAGTAGCAATGTAGCGTAGCCAGAATTCCATTCTCTGGAGTTTCAAGTGTTACCAAGACCATAATAGTGGAACTGAGGAACATTCTTTTCAGGACAAGCAGAAAATAAGGCAGAAGGCTACTCTTACTTATCTTAGCTATCATTGCAACTATAAGGTAATATATCAACAGATCCAACAGCGCAATTATTAGGCAACATATTACCAAAGCCAATTGCTTCACCTCATCAGCAATAGTAGCTAAACCCTTCTTGTCTGCATCCTGTACAATAAATACAGTTAAAGGAGCGGAAGAAATAAAAAAACATGATCTAATTTAGTGCCAAGTCAAAAACCCACCATAATTATTAGAAAAAACAAGCCATGCTCCGTTTGTACAACAACGGGTTTAATGTTCACATTATGATACCTACATGAGAAATGGATGAAATACATCACATTCTAAGTAATAAAAATAAAGCTTCCAGTTTTAATGATCCATATCCATATCTTACTGGAGAATAAAGTCATCCATCCATGAGCTGTTACACTTAGGAACCTTACGAAGTGACAATGCTATAGCCTGCATATTTAACAATAATTAATTCAAAAGTATGGAGACACAGAAGCAACCAAGAATTGCATGAATAATACAAGATAAACTTATTCAAGTAATGCTCTCTACCACTAAAGCAAACTATGAACACATTGCCTTCTCAAAAAAAATAGTTTATTTGAACAGGGAAAAAAATACACATGCACTGTTTTGATAGCTGAAATGTTAGATGCTTATGTTATTTTCTTTTGCCAATTTTCTGGCAAGATGATTGGAGAATATACGATCCTCTAAATGAAAAGATTCTTCAATATTTATAGCCTTTGGGTCAGGAGCCTTGGAAAGCTCTTTGTCCTCCTGTTTTGGTTCCATGGACTTAGATTAGGGGCTTCAATTCAGCTGGAGCTGTAGACGCACCGAAGGATGGGACTCCAAGTACATACAGATGGTCAGAACAGAAGTAACAGGGAAATCAAAACCAACCCTAAAATATCTTGGCATGAACACCTCATTGTTGTGCATCTACAGTTATATATGTCACATACATGAACAATCTGAGAGCAAACAATGGACTCTTAGTCAACACAATGAGATGGCAAGCCTAAAATGCCAACGTTGTACTAAACTATGAGTACACCAGAAGGAGAGGGTTGATTCACCTTGCAAGGTTCTTTTTCAGAACTTCTCCACCCACGCTCGCTTGATTAGTTGATTCAGCCCAACAAAACTATAGTCCTCCATTTTCACACGTTCAATAGCTTCAACATAGCAAGCAAAAAATAATAATGAGAAATACATCTCAAACTATATATTTAAGATGGATATCACTCAAACTATAGTTCAAGTGATGTGACCAAAAATTTAATCTCGTGATAAGCCTAACAACTAAATATTTAGTTTTGTCTCTAGTTTTGAGTGAGTCAAATGATTAATTATTCCAAAGCTCAAAACCATTCCATTGATGCCGAGAGGCCGCATCCGACGCGGCGCGCCCCAACTCGCAGCATGGGAGCCCTACACGCAGAGGCAGCAGGCGGGCTACAGCCGTCACCCTCTCCCTCCCCGTAGAAACTAACCACCCAACAGAACGTCCGGAAAACTCAAAAAAACCCCACCAGAAACACGAAAAACCACGGGGAAACCTCGCACGTCTTCCTCTTTCCAGCCTGTCCGGCCCCCGGCCTCTTACCTCTGCACCATCCCATCTCCCTCTCGTCTCTCGTCTCCCCACCCGTGCCGCGTCCATAAAAATTCCATTACTTTGATTCTTTCTCGTTCTTCTCAGAGAGGAGGAGATTAGGAAAATAATACCATCAATCCCACCCAGGCCGCTGCAATGCGCGTCCTCGCTGTGGTCCTGCTTGCCGCGGCGTGCGCGGCGGTGGCGGCGACCGGCGGGGAGCTGCCGGAGTTCAGGGAGGCGCCGGCGTTCCGCAACGGCGCGGGGTGCGCGGGCGCGCCGACGATCCACATCGCGATGACGCTCGACGCCACCTACCTGCGGGGCTCCCTCGCCGGCGTCCTCTCCGTGCTCCGCCACGCCGCCTGCCCGGAGTCCATCGCCTTCCACTTCGTGGCCTCCTCGGCCAATCCGGCGCGCCGCCTCACCGCGCTCCGACGCGCGCTCGCGGCGGCGTTCCCCACGCTCCCGGCGACGGTCCACCGCTTTGACACCCGCCTCGTCCGCGGCAAGATCTCCGCCTCCGTCCGCCGCGCCCTCGACCAACCCCTTAACTACGCCCGCATCTATCTCGCCGACCTCCTCCCCCGCTCCGTCTCCCGCGTCCTCTACCTCGACTCCGACCTCCTCGTCGTCGACGACGTCGCGCACCTCTGGGCCACCGACCTCGGCCCCGACGCCGCCCTCGCCGCTCCCGAGTACTGCCACGCCAACTTCACATCCTATTTCACCGACGCGTTCTGGCGCCACCCCGAGTACTCCTCCATCTTCGCCAACCGGGCGCGCGCCCCGTGCTACTTCAACACCGGGGTCATGGTCATCGACCTCGACAGGTGGCGAGCCGGCGGGTACACCGCGAAGCTGGAGTACTGGATGGAGGTGCAGAAGCAGGAGGCCAGGATATACGAGCTAGGGTCCCTCCCCCCGTTCCTTCTGGTTTTCGCAGGCGAGGTGAAGGCCGTGGAGCACCGGTGGAACCAGCACGGGCTCGGCGGGGACAACGTGGCGGGGCAGTGCCGGGAGCTGCACCCCGGACCGGTGAGCCTGCTGCACTGGAGCGGCAAAGGAAAGCCGTGGCTGCGTCTGGACGACGGCCGACCGTGCCCGCTCGACGCTCTCTGGGCGCCCTACGACCTCCTCCGCCGCCGCGGCGACCGCGACGACCTCCTCGCCGCGGTCGCCTGACAATGCGGGGTCCACATCGCTGGAGCGATCGGTTGTTCCGAGTTCGGATGACTGGCCATGGCTTTGGCTTGGCTGCTCGCGTCGCCGTCGCTGGGGTGGGTGTCGGCGTAGGGGCACTGACACGTGGGCCCATGTCGTCAGTTGATATAGCTTGGGTGGAGTGGCCCTGTCGGTGCTGACATCCGGGCCCACATGTTGGTGACGGATGGCAAGGTTTTGGTTGGGAACGGGGGCTGAGGTAGTGAGATGCAGCGATGGGTTGTGTACAGCTGTTGTTTTTTGCCTGTTGGGGTAATAGATTATTAGATTCCATTCGTTTTTTGTCAGGGTTAAAAATTTGTTGTGGATGTACTCCATAATAATAGGATACTATTATAGGTTTTATTATCAAGGGAATAAATTTTGCATTGTTTGGAATTCGGGTTATAGATCAGATGTTAGGAGGTGGAAACAAGAAATGTTGGTATTGGGAAACGAGATAACTTTGTGAGCACTTGTACTAAATTTTGGTTGTATACGCACTATTGCATTTTTTTAATTCGTTGAAAACAGCTGGTTGGATGTCGTTTGGTAGCGCAAATCTCAAACGTGGGGTTCCAAATTTCAGGAATCTGATCCGACTTTTCTACCCTTGTTTAAACCATGATCGATCCGTGGATGATTTGATTAGTGTGTGGTTTGGTGCCATGTGGATGGCTGGCTGCTAAGTGCTCGAGTGGATTGCTGGAAACTCTTTGTTTCTCTCGTGCGCGAGAGACGAAAGAAAAGGGCTCGGTTGCTTTATTCTGCCTTTTCCTCCTCTGTTATTGTCGACGGTTGGGATGATCACTCGATTGCAGTAGCGTGCGAGCGTGGTGTTGTCGTCAGAGAAATGTTTTTCTGTGCAGGGTTGCCGTAACAAAAGCTAACACCCACAGAAGCGTAAATTGAAGCTCATTTTAAAGGCTTCCTTTCCGTGGGATAGACAGGCAGCAGCATATGCTCGTTTTTCTTCTTGATATACATCCGTGTACGGTTGTGGCAGCCCAAAAAGGTTTTACATATGATTAAAAAAATTCTCAAAATTTCTCGAGTTGTTTATTACTTTTTTTCTTAGTTTCTTATGTTGTTCGTGCGCCGAAAAATACTATCTTCTTTATCTAAAAATCATAAGAAACATATTTAATTTTCTCAAATTCATTTATATCTCTTTTGTGTGGTTTCTAGCCCAGCCCACATCCATCTCTCTATTCTTTCTTTCTGCCTTTTTTCTTTCATTGGCCGCAACCCGTCTCTTTTCTCCTTTTCTCTTTGGTCGGCCCATTTTCTCCCAACCCAGCGCCACGCTAGCCCCACGCCTAGCTCGACTCCCACACTGTGCCATCCCGCTGGTCTGGTCAACGCCAACGCCGAAGCTTCCCCGCCTTTGCCACCTTGCCAACCACGCGCCACCGTAGCCGCACCCTCACTCCTACGCCAGTGCCACCTTAACTCCAAGCAATGCTTGCACCACCCCACCTACTATCCGTACGCGATGATATTATATGGAGATGTTCTTACATCCTAGGTGTCTCATGTATTTTGTTTGTACTAATGTCAGACAAGAATCTTCATGTTCATTGTACAATTTGAGATCACGTTTGATAGTATGTATCACTATCTTTTGGAATTCTATTGCAATGCACAGGCACCTTACTAGTATTCGGAATTGCTAAAGATTTCACATGATTTTTGTTTCTGCGAAATCAGTCGAATTTCTGACCTTTTGGTTTGCACCACGATTGGTGCGCCCGCCCACCTCTGTCTCCGTCTTTGGCGAGGTTCTAGCTCTGACGAGCTTCTTTTAAGGTCGGGGCTCACCCGGGTTAGGGTCGGGGTTCACCGAGGCTCAGATTTAGAGGGAGGTCGGGGCGGCAAGGCTGCGGTGGCGCTAATGATCACAGGTCGGAGGAGGGCAGTAGGCAGTGGAGGTCAGCGGGGCGATGAGAGGCAACTAGCAATTAGGAGGTGGGCGGATGTGGAGAAGAAGGCCGATGACGGGGGAGGAGGAGGCGGGGAGGAACTGCGGTGGGAAGAGCCGGAGGCTCGTGGGGAGGCCTCGTCAGCGCTGGCAAGGTCTCAGTATGATGGATGCTAGGGGAAGCAGGAGGTGGCGGCGGCTGTGGTGGATGGATCGGGAGTTAGGGTAGGGTTAGGAAAGGATGATATGTGTAGAGTGGATGGGAAAATCTTGAGCGTTGAATCTCTATACAATGATAAAAAATCTGACTGTTTGCGAAAAAAATCATTTGAATGATGTGTGGACACTCCCATATTTATTTGTAGACATTTTCGACCTAAAATACTCTATATGCAAGAGACTATTTATGCTAGTATTAACTTCATGTGATAAACTGCTAACCGGCTATAGATAATTCCTATGCCTCCTTTTGCCTTTTCCACTTCCAGTTCTTGTCGATGGCTACTAAACGTACTTTGTTTGTGTTAGTGGGTATCTCGCTCTTCTTTTCTCTTGCTTTCTATTGCCCTAAAGATGCACGAGCTGGGCATTCTTCTGGTCTTTTACACATTTTTTTTTCCTGAAATGTTTCTTCTATCCTCAGGAGGCTCGCTAGCAGGGTTTCTCTGAGGAAAACTTCGGTGGCTGGAAGCAATCTTCTTGAGAAGAAGCAGAATACTTTGATGTCTTGCAGCAATGCTGTGGCAACCGACAAGCCGTGTGCTTGAACACAGCCTATGTAAAAGACTGCAAAATTAGTTTGCTTGGCTATGTCAATCGCAACGAACTTCCCATATCAGTTGTTGGGTTAATCTTGTTCCGTGTGTGTTTTACTCGTATGTCGAATACTGTATAGTTGTATGTGTCGAGTACTTGTGAAAGTCGACAGTCGTAGTCGATAGTCGAAAGTCGTAGTCAGAGCTACTATCGAAGGACTACTAAAGCGGTCGGTGCTCAGAAGACCAGTGTGTGATCGAAGTACCCCGGTCTCGGACGACTTGCGTAGTCAAAGTGCCACGGTCGATGCTCGGACGACCTACATGGTCGAAGTGCTACGGTCGGTGCTCAGACGACCTGCGTGGTCGAAGTGCCGTGTTCGGAGGACTCGAAGCCTGTGTGTGTGGTCTTGGCGTCTGTGGGCGTGGTCGTAGCGTCGTGGTCGTGGCGCTTGTGGACATGGTCATAGCAAACCTGTCGTAGCTACACTGAGTACCATGGACGTCATACTTGGAGGAGTACTATAGACGTCATACTCGAAAAAGTACTGTAGTCATCATACTCGGAGAAGTACTATAGACGTCATACTTGGCAATAGTCCCTGTAGTTGTCATCAGCAGGTTCCTGTAGAAGTCGGAGGGCACTGTAGCAGTTAGCGGCGGGTTCTTGTAGCAGCCGGTGGGCACTATAGCAGTTGTCAACGTACTGCACGGTGTCAGTAGATGGCGTGGTAATTGAGATCGAACAAACCGGATCTCGGTCGGTCTAGTGTTTTGTAGAAAGAAAAAGAGTCGTGTAGTGGGTGAGTAGCCTACTATGAGGCCCGATTGTGTATATATATATACCTTATAAATCTTTGAGTGAGTTGAGCTAGAGAATAACAAAGAAAATACAGAAAAGGTGTGAGCAGTTAACATCATAATCTCGTACCTCAGTTTTGTGTTCAGCTTTGTTATTAGCTTTGTCTACTCATTCTCATCTCCGGAGAGCCATCTACTATGTTTATGACGTCAGTCCGTCAAAACGTGCGTTTGAGAAAGACTGAGCCGTCTTAAAAGTCGTAATAATGGTGTTCTCCACTTGCATGCACTATGGAGGAACCTTACGCTTGATGTTCACTTAACCCATTGCAATAACGACAGGCAATTACTGTGGTCATCTTTTATACTAATGATGTAAATTTGGGAAGGAGAAGATGATACCCTCTTGGCCTCTTGCAGTAATATGCCGTTACTTGTCTGTAGTCCTTGTGCATCATACTACTACGGCTAGTCTACGATGTTAGTCAGCACAGCACCATGTTCTCCCCTGACAATGTTTCTGGTGATGAGAGTATAGCATGGCTTAATGTCCACTTAAAAAGTCTCAAACTATAGAGAGCAGTTGTTCTTTGACCTTCCAGCAGCATTGCATGACTGTATCTCTAGTTCCTCTCTCTGTCGCATCAATATATATAGATTAACCTAAACCGCCAGCATCTTTTTTATCTCCTACACGACGTTTCTTGCTATGTGAGCGATAAGATAACAAAGGTTCGTACTGTCGATGGCATTCTCACAAGAGAACAAAAAGGCTAGTAAGCAGCAATGATAGTTTAACGAAGGCGCGACAAAGCACCAGCTTGTCCTGGCTCCCCATGTCCGCTTGCGACCTTCGCCAAAGTGAAATGACGCTAAACACCCCGGAAAAAAACAGGAGCCCAGCTGGCCAGCCGTTTCCAAATTCTCGCAGCGACAGAGATCGAAAGCTCCCAATCATTGTCCTATCTCAAATCTTTGCTCGAGAGAACAAAAATACCAGGAATCAAGAGGAGGGGACATGTAATTACATGGTACGTTCTTGTCTTGGATTCACACCTGAGAGCTCTACTGTGCCTGCTAATTACAGTTACAGCACAGTGTTGTGTGATTGTGTATCGTGCACTCGTGTTGTTCTGCGCGAGAAAATGGAAGCGAAGAAGAACCTGTGCTAGTTGTGCAGCGGGTTAGGGCCCTGCGGAACCAGCCTCTTGGATTCGCCGAACTCTGCCGCCGCATCGCCGGCACCGCCCATCGTCGGGGACGACGTCGTTCCTGCCGTCGCCGGCGCCACGTGCCCGCGCTTCCATGCCGGTACGTCTGCTCTAGGACTCCTGTGGCCGCAGCCGAAGGTGGAGAGCTCGGACGCTAGCAGGAGAAGCATTGCAAGCAGCATGGCTGGTAGTAGAGCACCGGCGTCTCTCATGCTGAGAGAAATGGCGGAGGGAGAGGGAGTGGGCACCCGGAAGAAGAGTAGGTGATTTCAGTGTGTTTGTATGGATGCAAGCAACCGAGCAGGGTGTTGGGATTTGGGGAGAGGTGTGTGTGTATCATGTGCGTTGTTGTGCTGTGCTGTAGGTTAAGTGGAATGCAACTTCTCTGTTTCCGTCCCTTTTCTCTCACACATGTCAGTAGACTATTCGCTCTACTTTACTTTTTGTGAGTCTGCTGTGCTGTAGGTTAAGTGGAATGCAACTTCTCTGTTTCCGTCCCTGTTCTCTCACACATGTCAGCAGACTATTCGCTCTACTTTACTTTTTGTGAGTCTGTAAACAGCACCCACCCCTCTTAGACTGCTACCACGTATGAGGGAACACAGAAAAGAGGACAGAGAAGCCTGGTTCGGTTAAGTGTAGGGAGGTGAGGCCAGGCAGGTGCTGGTGTGCTACTAATGTGATGGGGGTCACCGTTTGCTGAAGTGTGAAATGATGTTCTTGTATAGTGAGCCAAAGGAAACGGATGATTGAGGTGGTCATGCAGTTGACTCTACGGGAAAAAACAGCAAACCTAACTCATTTTGCGCTGTGCAAACTACGTGTGTGGGATATATTATGATATTGGTTAGTTGTGGCTGTATTTTTCTGGCGATCGTTTCGTATTTATGCATGGAATCCGATGCTGATAATCCAACAACAGGGTAGCAGTATCATTTGTATCTCGGTGGAAAAGCTGAGCTAGTTCACTTGGCTTTGGCTGCCTGGGAGAACTGAATTCTGTTGTTCAGCTGCGGTGAGATCATGCCGTATGCAGACAACAACCTTTGTAAGCTGTACAGTACATCCATTGGACCTAGCTTGCGTGACACCGAGAAAGTTTGAAAAGAAATGCTACATTTATCTTTCTGTCCACTTTGGTGATCCTGTCAATCTCACACTAGCTTTCAGTAGGCAAAGGGCGGCTCGTATCATCCTATCCACGACCAATCCTGTTTCTTGCTGGCTCTACTCTGCTTGTCGACGGTTTTTGCGGTAGGAAGAACCTTCAGAGCATGTATTTCAAGTACATAAACACGAGAGATGCAGGGAAATCTCAACATAATTATATAGCTAAGATGATACGATTTTTTTTAACTCAAAGATGATACGATATACGAGGATGGTGGTAGAGCTGGCCCATAACGCTTTCCAACATTTCTCATTCTCTCCTTGTTTTAGTGAGCTGGCACATAACGCTTTCCAACATTTCTCATTCTCTCCTTGTTTTAGTGCGAAGTAGGCCAGGCGGGCGGGTCACCTCATCCCAGCCCAACTAAGGACACGAAGAACTGGACTTTCCATCGGCCCGGTCCAACTAGGGGTGAAAACGAGATGAGCCGCCTCGATCAACCCGTGTGGAGCTGTAGCTCGACTCGGTACGCAGCTAGAGCCGGCTCGTTACGGCTTGCGAGCCGAGCAGCTAATTAACAGGCTGCATCAACACATGTATTCGACACAGCAGGTCAGCAGCAAGCAGCATTGAAAAACACGACATTGTATGGTTTCAACACGGCATAGCAGCAGGCAGTAGCACAATATACAAATTCTTAGACAACATTGAAAGTAGAACTTAGTAGTATACTAATTGGAACAGAAACCAGCATTTTGGTTAGAGGTCCACAAATCACTTCCTAAGGGTGTCTCTTTCTGATTCATAAATCTTGATGCACTAACTTCTTATCGTCTTTCTACCGATGAATTGATATGACAGATTTAATTAACTCATCAAAACATTAAACCAAGTGTGCTCGACCATTCTAAAAGGGTACTCATGAACAATTATCATCTTAGCAATAATTCGACGAGTTTCATCGTGATCATATTCCCTAGGAGGGGCAATAAGAGGTAAACCAGTCTTACCTACCTTGACAGGACCAAAGTTGACATTAACCTGATCTTTCATCTTAGCCACCTTATTCATATATGACGTGCACTTTGGTATGTGCCTCGTCAAATGTAAAGTAGCACCACCTCATTTGATATATTGTTTGTTCAAATTTTTAAATATAGCAGATGAGCTTAAAATTACGAAATTTTATGTGCGGCCTTTTGACACAACTTGCTTAACTGTATAATTTTTTGGTAATTTTATTTACTGTGAATATTACTCAAAAATTTGTATGATTTTGATATTTGTATGAGTTGTTATATATCAAACGAGCCTAAAGAATTACAAAATTTTATATGAAACTTTCTTACACATTCATAGTAGTTGTGTAATTTTTTTGGGAATTTTATGTGCTCCTAATGTGCCACATTAATTCATAATAATTTAATAATGAAATTAGCGATACTTAGTCATCTTATATAGTGTCTGACCTCTGTCCTTTGCACATATGTTGGTTTGTTACTGCTATCTTTTCTTTCCTGTTACGTCCTTCACACAATTATCAATATGTCTGTGTCGTCCTCTCTCGCGCGCTTCTCGTCTACACATTTGTCAGTGTTACTATGTTGTTCCCCTCACCCGAAGTGCTGCTCGTCGACAAGGAGTCCTTAATTTACGGGGTGAGCACACCAGATTCCCTTTTTGCTCAGCCATAAATACGAACCTCTCGCAGTTCGTCATCACCCATCCCAGTCACTCATCGCAGAAGCTCATTCTCATGGTCGTCGCTTAAAATTAAGAGTGCGTAACTCATTATTTTGAGAAGCCAGTGCATAGCTCATTAAGAACTCGGTAGGAGGATGCGGCAGTGTTGGTTGCTTCTTTTGAAAGGCAGTTAATTTTTTATCGTATGCTTTCGATTTTATTCACGTAGTCCTACTTAATTAGTGTTATTTAATTAGTTATAATTAATATAGTTTGTATTATGAAGTAAGTAGATCGTAGTAATTTAGACATAGTTTTTATTATTTTTGTGTACGTACGGTACCCATTATTTATTATTGTATGGTAGTATATAATTAAGCAGTCATAATTACTATAGTGGCAATTAGTTAGGGTTAAGTAATGAGTTAGTACTAAGTAATTAAGTACTAAGAACGGTGATAATGAATCACTCGTACTTTTCTCGGACAGGTAATCAAATTGTCAGTAATTAATGAATTATTCGTATATAGTTACACGCATGTAATTACTACCTTGTACTATTTTTCTGTCCTTATCAATCTTCGCACTAATATTTCATTTATCATATTTGTTGCAAGGTACTCTCAAAATTAAGAGTGCATAGCTAATTATTTTGAGAAGCTAGTGCATACCTCATTAAGGACGCAGCAAGAGGATGCAACAGTGCTGATTGCTTCTCCCAAAAGCAAGTAATTTTTTATCGCATGCTTTCGACGTTATTCCTGTAGTCCAAGTTAATTAGTGTTATTTAGTTAACCGTAATTAATGTAGTTTGTGTTACAAAGTAAGCAAGTCATAGTAATTTACACCTAGTTTTTACTATTTTTCTGTACGTATGGTACCCGCTATTTGTTATTGTATGGTAGTATGTAATTAAATAATCATAATTGCTATAGTGGCAATTAGTTAGGGTTAAGTAATGAGTTAGTGCTAAGGATGTCGGTAATGAACCACTCATAATTTTTTCGGACGGGTTATCAAATTGTCGGTAATTAATGAATTATTCGTATGTAATTACACGCATATAATCACTAACTTGTATTATTGTCATTATCAATGTTCACATTAATATTTGGTCTATCCCATTTGTTGGAAGGTATAGCTTTACCAGAGCTTCTCGAACAGTTCTACGATGAGAATCACCGGTGCCACTCATGGATGACGGGTGACGCAGCTGGCCCTCCACCCTTGAAGCTGCGGGGAGGGAGGGATCATTGAAAGCTGGACCAGTGCTACGTTCTAATCCTACGGGCCACGAGATTGTTGCCATTTGTGAGGCTGGTCTCTATTGGACGTCAATTCACCATCAACGGCAGCTTGCTTGCGGCACTGATGGATAGGTGGAGGCCCAAGACGCGCATATGACATATTCCACTTTCGGTGGGGTGAGATGATGGTCACTCTGCAGGACGTTTCGCTCTTGACTGGTCTCCCTCTCCGAGGTGATGCACTTGTTCCAGCCCCTGCACCGGCGGACTGGAAGGAAAGGCTGGCGGACCGGTTCGGCCGGCCTATCACGGAGGATGCTCGTGACGTCCCCCACACTTGGCTGAATAATTTCAGTGTGTGCCCGCAGGATGCACCGCTCGAGGTCATCAGGACACACCTCTTCGCGTACCTTATTCAGCTCTTTGGTTGGAGCATATTTCCAACCACACACGACGATATTTGCAACGCCGAGTTTGTTCGCCTCGCCAAGTCTTTTGTTGACACGGGGGTTGGGGCGATGTCTTAGTACAGTTGGGGAAGCTCGGACTGAACTTGTTTTGCATGTCACTTCAGTTGGAGCAGGCGCAGCACATCGCAAGTGCGTCTAAGACCACCCTCACCAGCTCGGACATACCACCGGCTGTGCAGAATACTTTGAAGTACATCCAAAAGCAGGCTAAAAAAAATAGTACACAACATGCGCTGCGGCCGTTCGACGAATCATGCCGTGCACATCGGGCACCCAATGGGGGCATCAGGCTCACTGCCAGGTCATCGCGACTAGATGAGTCCGGCTGGCCATCGCAATCTACTGAGCCTGCCCGATGTTGTAGTACTAGCCGTTGATCATCTGCGGATCGTATCGACGAGAAGGTAACTTACGTACAAACCTACATTTTGTTTTCCTGTTAGGCCTTACGTTCCGCTAACATCATGACATTCTTCCACCGTAGGTCTGTCGTCGAGATGTATCACTTTTGACGTCCACACCACTTGCACAGAGTACCGCTCCTCGTCGTTCATCTTTGCTGCACATCTAAGAGGTACAAATTCGTATTGTACTTCTGGAATATTTATTGTGACTAACATTGTTTCATCTTGCAGCTTCCAATTCAACGTGGGGTGACGTTGAGTCCACCAATGAAGATACATGCCTCCCGATGCTTCTAGGAAGCGGTACACATCACTAGAGTTCGCAGCGTACGCAGGGTGGAGCTCAATGTTCACACCATACCTATGGTTTGGATACTTTGGTGGGCAGAGCTCCTCCGGTTTCGCTGCCACGTCGTACGATCAAGGCAAGAGCACCTCCGCACAACGAGGGGGATTTCTAGAGTCCTTCGTTCATGACATTATTGCTGGCGGCTCGCAGTTCGGCACGTCTCAGCTGGAGGACATCGACACTTACCGGACCCAGCCTGTTGTACCTCAGCCTACTGGACCACCACCGACCACTCAACAAACGGAACGGTCTCCATATCTCCTCTGAGCCAAGCCGCAACCTCCGGACCAACTGACGGACTCATGGGACATGCTCGTGCTCAACGGAAGACAAAACCACACACGGGGAGGCAAACGCGGCGAGGAAATAGCAGTGACTCTGATGGGTGAGCCATATCGCAGCAATGCATTTTTTGTACTATCATATGTACTTCTATAAATATTCATAATGTATGAAATTCTCACAAAAATAGAGGTCATGCACCGTAAAAGATGACTGAGCATCACTAATTTCATGATTAAATTAATATGAATTAACATGGTAAATTCAGAGTACATAAAATTCGCAAAAAAATTACATAATTAGGTCAACTATGTCAGGAGGCTCTCCATAAAATTTTATAATTTTTAGAGCATTTTTGATATATGTAACAACTCCTACAAATATCAAAATCATACGGATTTTTGAGTAATATTCAAAGCGGATAAAATTGTCAAAAATTACACATATAAGTACATTGTGCCAGGAGGTTGCACATAAAATTTCGTAATTTTTTAAGCTCATTTGCTATATTTAAAAATTTAAACAAACAGTATGCAAAAAAAATTAAGATAGATAATAAAATCGGTTTAATTGTGTGTCGTCTAGTGGTGGGGCGGAAGGCTGCCTACCATTCGGTAATAGAGCGGCAGGCAGCCTCCGCTAGTAGATGATGAAAACACTATTTTTATAATTATGATTACAAGCGGTGCTAAATGTGCCAAAAATCGCCCTATTCCCGTACCCGTACGCAACAGCGCGTACGCCGCCAACCCCAAATTCCCAGGCTCACCATTCTCCGCGGACTCCTCGTCCCCCAAAATTCCCTGGGAAAAGGAGGGAGTCAGAGGCGGAGCAGCCGCGGAGACGCGGAGAGGCGAGGGATGGAGTATCGCAACAAGCTGGTGCTCGCGCCCATGGTCCGCGTGGTAACTCCTCCTCTCGATCCGTTTCAAACCCTCCCTCTCAAAGCGCAGCAGCGTCCATTGAGTTAACTAGCCTTCTCCCCTTTGGGAGGGCACATGAGTTAGTAGCTTAGGATCCGAGTATTAGCTCGGAGTTCTGGATCCTGGATTTAGACCTCCGCAAATCGAGAACCGGAAGCTTTAGATTTCTACTTGTGCACGCGGAGTGAATGAGCAGCTCATCTTCTCGGTGCATAGTTCGATGGGCGATGGCCGTGTTGCAAACCGTGGTAATCAAACCGTTAGCCTGAGATCTCTCTAGTTGAAAATCGGGGTTTCTCATAGATGCGGCTCTAGGGGACTGAAACCATGGTGTTGTTGCAGTCTATCTTGTCGCTCGCTGGTCGCTGGTTGCCGCCAGCCCGCCGCGGTCTTTCACTGGGATCCTTGTTGCCTGCTGGTCGGTAGTCGCCGGTCAATTTTCCTCCACCGCAGCCACAGAAGCGGGCAATGGCGACCGGCGGGAGACAGGCGAGCCAGCAGAAATAGAGGGCGAGGACTAGCGGCGGCTACCGATTGGAACAGAGGAGGCGCCAGGGTTAGGAGTTAAGAGCGTCGGTGTTGTGGGCTGGGCCATATCCTTTAAATGTGCCATACGTGTCTGAGCCGTGTCCAATATGTATTTCAAATACAAAATCTTTTTTTCACACGGAAATATTCCGACACGCAGTAAATACGTGTCCAAGCCGTGTCCGCGTCCGACATGGTGTCCAACACGGACTCGGCGCTTGACTGCGGTGTCCATGCATAATAGGTCCTGAGCTGAGGTATCAATGCTGCTGATTTATTTGATTGATCAATTTTTCTTTTCTCATGCCGCGTATAGGAAAGTCAGATTACTGGCTGTATATTGCTGCTGCCTAATGAAGGAATGAAGAAATCATGGTCCATGTATTACAAGCTATTGTTGTATTGCACAAGTATGGGAAACATCAGGCATGTAGTATGTGGAGTAAAATTCAAAGGGTCAAACATCGTTTTGTTGAATGCAGTTAGGACTACCTTTTGTCAATGCTAATAACATGGAACTTTTATTGTTCTCCTGTATTTATGCTTCTAAATAAGTTTCAGAGGATATAGTTTTTGTTGCTAAATTAAGCAGCATTACTGTGCCTTTTTGAGATAGATAGATGTCTATTAGTTCCCATGCTGGGATTGTTGAATACATAGTAGTCATCCTCCACAACTTGCAGATATTTTCGCAAGACAATTTGCTGAAAATCTGATTACATAGTTGTATGTAGTATCTACCTTATTTTGTTAATTACTTTTTGCAGGGTACTCTGCCATTTAGGCTACTGGCTGCTGAATATGGTGCTGATATTACTTACGGAGAAGAAATAATAGATCATAAATTTTTGAAGTGTGAACGTGTTACAAATGGTATTGTAGTTTAATTGACGTTTAATTATTTATTATGGTCTCACTACTGTGACGTCTGTATTGACAGTTATGGTCTACAATTATACTCATAGATTGCTGTTAAGATCTTGCATATCATAGTATTGTGGATAACTTTACTCCGATAATGTTGCATTTGAAGTAGGTGATTCGAAATATTTATCTTAAATGATTATTGGATGGTAAAGGGTTGGTATTGAAGATAGAAGGAAACAATTGTTTAGATAACTTCACAAGTGTAGAATTAGATGATTTATGAAGTGAACTTCTTGATTTTACCTGTGAGGCTGGGGAACCTTTTGACACTTAGAGGATTTTATTTATTTGTTCCGTATGTTGTCCAGATTTGTTGGATTTGTGTGGTATCGTTCCACTCATGCTAATCATGTTGTTCAATGTTGACCAGAATCTCTCGGGACTACTGATTTTTTGGAGAGAGGGACTGATAATGTAGTGTTCCGAACTTGCCCACAAGAGAGGGACAGGGTTGTATTCCAAATGGGCACGTCAGATGCCGTGAGGGCACTTAATGCTGCTCAGATTGTGTAAGTCTTATTTCTGAAATTATTTAATATCCAAATTCTGAAGTAAACTAAAAGTGCACTGGGTTACTATGGCCAGGGGTGCTACCTGAATTGTTCGATCTGATCAACATCAAGGCATTTGATTAGTTGTTTTAACCTCTCCTGCTTTGCATCTTTTCTTTACTCATAGCTCTTCATCCTCACCAGGTGTAATGATGTCGCTGCTATAGATATCAACATGGGTTGTCCAAAGTCATTCTCTCTCAGTGGAGGAATGGGTGCTGCATTACTATCCAAACCTGAGCTTATACATGATGTACTTGCTCTTATTGTTTTGTTTTACTATTTTCATACTCTGGAGATTCACTGCATTTATTCAGGCTATGCAAATTGTATCACGTAGATTTTGACTACATTGCGGAGGAACTTGGACACGACAGTGACATGTAAAATCCGCCTTCTAAAAACACGTCAGGACACTGTGGAGTTGGCGCGCCGGATTGAGAAGACTGGTGTTCTGGCTCTTGCTGTCCATGGAAGGTTAGCACACTCACAGTACTTTTGTGTTCTGGTAGATAACAATGCTCACTCTCACTCAGTCACTCTTGCTTTAAAAATGTGCAATTTACCATCCATACATTTCCAATTGTCCACAAGTTTAAATGCCCATGTTTAAGAATCCAGGTGAAACATTGTATTCATATGCACAACCATTTGGTCGATTATATTTATAAGTATCCAATATGATGTAGCTCAAATCCATGGAAAGTTCAGGGACCTGCTTTGCATTTTCGCCCCAGTTCTTTTTCTCAACATCTGAGCTTGCCATTGACTACGTTGTAAATTTATTTTGTATGTCATTGTTTTTACAATAATGAAAATGAGATATTGGCGGAAAATGTCGGTCTTCCCTTTTTCATCTGCCCTAATATTCTTTTTTGGGTAACTGGTTTCTCTTATGTTGGCCTCTTTTAAAAGTGTAGAAAGGTTAAAGACAGGCCAAGAGATCCTGCTAAGTGGGATGAGATTGCAGATGTTGTGTCCGCACTGTCAATTCCAGTTATAGCCAATGGAGATGTATTTGAGTATGAGGATTTTAAAAGAATTAAAGATGCTACAGGTTTGTATGTTCAATTAATAGTCAATGCTCCTATTTATCATCTTGCCCCGTTTAGTAAGTAACTATTTGTTCAGCAGAGTAAAGTGAAGAGAGGGAGATACATAAATGGATATGAACTCTCGCTAGTTTAGGTTGCTTCACTTACTGGTTATCAATATTGAGCTTACTTTTCTCCTAGACAAAGCACAAATATCCATTATTGGGACTGCCATAACACTATATCATTTTCGAAACACCGCATGATATTAAACATCTGAAGCAGCTGGTAACTTCAATATTCATTTATGAATAAGCATGCATATCACAGGGTTTCTTGAAAACCCACAGATGTGAGAGATTGTCATCCTTGCTACCAGTGTTACTTGGCTAGTTGGAGTGCATTGGCAGATTGATTTTTATTGCTTTCCCAGTGTTGGATAATCTTGGTTCATTGTAACTGCTAGGTGCCACGTCTGTAATGGTTGCTAGAGGTGCCATGTGGAATGCCTCTGTTTTTTGTGCCAAAGCCAAAACACCTTGGGAAGATGTCAAAAGAGAGTATGTGAGAAAGGTATTTGATTGTGCTTCCTGCATTTGTTCTGTTTGAACCTCAAAGTTAATTTATTTGAGCATTTCCATTCTTGAATGTCCTACTTTTTCTCATGGGTGTGAAAACATACCAAGTTTCTATGGATTGACATCACATTACATTGTAATTCTTGTGAGCAGAGTATTTTGTGGGACAATGATGTGAAGAGCACCAAACAAACCTTAAAAGAAGTGATAATGCATTATTCTTGCCTTGAACTCCCTGAAGGGAAAGGTGTGATAAAGTGTGATACGTCAGCAGATATAGCGTAAGTGAGCTAACTTTCGATTTGTTTTCTATTGCAAATGATGTGTTCCTGAGCATTAATTATTTGTAGATTCTGTCCATCTATGCTACTCGACAGGTGTTGCAACTCTTTACTCATGGATAATGCTATCAAAATTTGTTGTCTTAGGATGGGTCCATTTACATGACTAGAATATGTGCTATGCCAAATACCATTTTTCGTTTCTCTGCATCTAACCATTCCGTTTATCTGGATCCAAATTTCTTTGGCATCAACAATCCAATGATCCATTTAAGTGGGCTTTCTTATATTTCCCTCTTTAGAAGAAGTGGACTGCATATGGGCATAATACCGTGATCTGTAATATATAACCTTTTCATGTCTTAACAATTAACTTCAACTTTTTGCCAAGCTGCCTTCATGGTTATTTGGTCACACAAAAATAGTACTGTTAGATTCATATTTAGAAGTACTTTCACAGGATCATTATTTTATGCTTGCTAATTTTACTAATATACTACAAAATATATTAATGTTCAAAGTTTAATCTTGAAGACGGCGCCACAACAAACTGGGCCTTGTATTCTGAAACCAAGAGATTAGTCTTGAACTCTTATTAGTGAACCACATCTTTCTAGAGTGCCGAATCAAGTGTGAAGAGAATGGTATGGCCTTACCATTGTGGCTGGCCTTGCACTCTGTTGCCAATGATCAAACTGTAGAGTAATACTTTTTTGGAAAGCTGTTAGATTGGTTATTGCTTTCTATTATCAATGAATTTGGATGAATCAATATGAAACCAACCATATTTTGTTCTAGTAATTTTTATGTGCTGATGATTCTTCATAATTACTGCACCTTATTCTGCAATACTGTGGTTTCTTGCTCATTTGTATCATCATGCAAATCTACATATATTTATTTAATAATCAAATTTAATGTTTGTTCTTCTCATGTTTTCAGGAGACTGTACGGGGAAGAGGACTACTATAATTTTGTTGTTTCAAATAGGAAATGAAGATTTTGACCCAGGTATCTATTTCACATCAGTGCAAGTGTGCAACTTCTGAAAAGGAAATAAATGATTTGGTAGAGTTGATGCAATTATATAGTTTCATGTTATTTGGAAGTTCTCTCCTGCAAAACACAATGATGTGCTCAGAGAATTCATGATTATCATTTATCAACCAGGATCCCAAAACCTAAACTGGCTCAGTTCGGGTTGCATGGCCAGGTAGCACGGTTCCCTTCCAGTGACATTGTAACTGGTCCCTGCCAGTATGTATGGTGTATAAATTGGAGAGGAGTTTGTGGCAGACGGAACTTGATTGGGAACTTTCTAAATTTCTGTGGTTTTTTCTCATAACCAAGCAAAACTGGCCAAATCAGTCTGTTGAATATGAAGGAAATAGTTAGTTGGCATCATTTGCAATAATATATCTAAAGTTGGGTCAGAACTGAAGTGTTAAAAATTGCAACTTTGTAAAAGTTGCTTAAAAATATATGGTAAAGTTTGTCAATAACTGGTCAGTTATCACGGAAAATGGAAAATTTCTCTCAAGTCTCGACCACATGAAACACTCAAAACTATGTCCACCCGATATATCAGAAACTGAGACTTTTTAATTAAAATTGAGACCAGGGTGTTAGGCTGTTAGCCCTGTGTGAGATCGCAGAGAAATATATCACCCAAGAAGTACAACCCACAGTAATTACTGAGGTCAATGGTACAAGTCCAAATTTGCTTAGCATAACTTGTGATAAGTTTGGACGGATTGTGGAATACGAATCCCTCTTGCGATGAGACACCCTTTGTCCTTGCTTCAGATTAGAAGTGTGGTATTTTAGATCCAGATTGGTAGCCATGTTTCATAAGTCCATAGGTCCCTTGAGTTAGTACGGAATTTTCACTCTCTGGCTCTGTCTTTCTAATTTGAAGTTTTTATGCAGCTCCTGCCAGGATTCCTATCTCAGTTTTATGAATGGGTTTTGGAGGAATCCATCATGTTATCAGACAATACAAGGTTTGCTTGCACTTTTGGCTTTTGCTTTGTGCTATCTGATCTAGATCAACCAAGGATTCACTAATTTTTTATTTGGTCTGGGATGGTCTTGCAGTTCATTTTTAAAGTAGGATTGTTTGAGACCAAAGTTGTTGATGTTAGAGCACTACAGAGAATATCTGAAGCATTTTGGGACCTTTTGTTGTGGTGATAATAGATAAAATCCATTCCTGAAACTAAGAAAACACCATTCTTTTTTGAAGTATTTATTGTTTTGCTAATTCAGAGCGCCAAAAGTCTGGGTCATGTACTATTGGTGGAAATAATGTATTTTGCGAAAGTTGAATTAGACTATGATCTGTTGATTCGGGTGATCTGTCATGGCATAAAATTGATGGGCATTGGGCCTGCCTGACTTCTGTTCCCTGTACTTTTATCTCGTGCAATATGCCAGCATCTTGTTTACCTGTTAAAGCTATTTTGTTAATAGTGTTGATACTGATAATACAGATCAAACTTCCAAATGGCTTGCTTTTGCCTGTTTAACTAACTTTTGGGAACGAGATGTTTTGGCTCCTTTTCAAATACTCCTTAAACAGTGGTTGGCCTGACTTTTTGCCGCTGTCTGCTTGTACACAATGGGATCTCATTCGATCTGGCTGGTTTAACAGCATCTTAGGGTGGGGCTTCAATCTACCTCTCATGTTCTGGAATCTGGAAGCACAAAACTTGCATCACCTATGACATGAGAGATAAAGGGTGGGTTCTTTCTGGCAACGGCTGATGGCTTTTGGTCCTGGTGTAAGTGCTTGCATGAACAAACTGAATGTAGATAATCTATTTCGGAAAGATTATCCTGATAAGTCGTTTCGAAATGACAGCGGAGAAGTTGTTCCATTTATTTGTTCGGAGGAAGCCATAAGCTATAAACTGAAAATAATTAGGCCAAAAGCTACATCACACGGTATCTGCTTTGAAATAACTTATTGATGACAATATCTCAGATAATTGCTGCAATGTACCAATTATTGGTGTAGTTGTAGGCTCCTGAGAAACGCAGAAATATCTGGCAACACAAATTAAGGTTATTGAAGAACAATATTTTCATCAAGATCTAGCTTTTTGAACAAATCAGACCTAATTTTCGATTTGCGTAATGTATGTTGTAAACCATCACCAGGCCAGAATGTGTAGGCCAAAAAGATGCTCAATAATACCTTTGAGCTTCAAGGCTTATGAAGCAAGTGATACCACCATGAAACCTTGATCCTTGAAACATGAACCCATAACATATCGAATGACTTTGTAATGCTAAGATATCTACAGATACCGAAACTGAAAAAAAAAAAAGGGAATCCCTCGGTGGAAAAAAAAAACTGAACAAGCTACCAAATGAACGAAATCTTTATACTCCCCCAATCCCCCAACTCAAGCTATAGCTTACTAATTTGGAAGGGATCAACATCTGGATTATACTGAGAGCGCGGAGGACTGCAGTAGTACATAGAACTGAGGAGAATACAGTGGGAGATAACCTCCAAATCTCCTATTTTTATCGGTAATCTCTCGTCTGAACACCAACTATCCTGAGCAGAACACTTGACATTCTTCAGGCTATCCACACTAGAAACAACTCACAGCAAGTTCTGAACTTTACACGAAACAAGAAGAAACTTCAGTTAGACATTGGGTAACTACAAACACCTGACGAGCACGACTCATCTCCCTCCGGAGAGGTCAGACATCTGAGTCATGGTGCCGGCGCTGGTCGACGTCGTCGGGTACGACATGACGTAGGGGTCGTACCCCTGGTCCTGCAAGAGCGCCAGCATGTTGAAGCTCTGGTAGGTCGGCGACAGCTCCGGCAGCGGCACGTCGCCGTCCAGGTACTGCACGACCTGCCGCATGCCCGGCCGGGCGCCGGGCAGCGGGTGCGAGCACAGCAGGCCCAGCCTCAGCACCAGGCTCGCCTCGTGCGCGACGAAGTCCCCGTGCAGGCGCGGGTCCACCGCGTCGGCGACCGACCCGGCGCGCCACCGGTCGAGCACCCAGTCCACCAGCACGAGGCGGTTGTCGCGCGCGTCCTGCACGACGGGTTTCCGCCCGCACGCCACCTCCAGCATGAACGCGCCGAACGCGAACACGTCCGACGCCTTGGACGCCTTCCCCGTGTGCCCCAGCTCCGGCGCCATGTACCCCATCGTGCCCACCACGTGCGTCGTGTGCGGATCCGTGCCGTGGTCGTACAGCCGCGCCAGGCCGAAGTCGCCGAGCCGCCCGTTCATCTCCGCGTCGAGCAGCACGTTGCTCGCCTTGATGTCCCGGTGCACCACCACCTGCTCCCAATCCTCGTGAAGGTACAGCAACCCAGACGCGACGCCTTTGATGATGCGGAACCGTTGCCCCCAGCTCAAGGTGATCTTGTTCTGGTCGTAGAGGTGCTTGTCGAGGCTGCCATTGGGCATGTAGTCGTAGACCAGGAGCAGCTCGCCCTTGCGCCGGCAATAGCCGAGCAGCTGCACGAGGTTCCGGTGCCGGAGCCGGCCGATGCTGACGACCTCGGCCACGAATTCCTTCATCCCCTGCCTCGACCCGTGCGACACCTTCTTCACCGCGACCTCCGCCTTGGACGACGGGAGCATGCCACGGTACACCCTCCCGAACCCGCCGATGCCGACCAGCCGCTTGTCGCTGAATCTGTCGGTGGCGTGGAACAGGTCCTTGTATGAGAACCTGTGCGGCCCGAACGCCACCTCCCACTCCTCCTTGACCTCCGCGTACATGCGCCGCCTCCGCATGAACACGAAGACGACAGCGGCCACCGCAATGACAAGCGCAGCGGACGCTATTGGCAGCACGATCTCCAGCGTCTTGGACCGCGGCTTTGGAAAAGTGACCGGCAAAGAGGGCAGGGAGGAGACGTTGAGCGCCGGGGTGGCGCCGTTCATCTTGAAACTCCAGCCGAGCACGTAGTGGCGGCAGAAGAGGATGCCGGTCGCCGACGAGAAGCCGACATACGCGGTATCGTCGATGACGGACGAGAGGTTGACGGTGGTGGAGAGAAGGGGCTTCTTGGGCCGGGCCACCTCCAGGGGCGCCATGGTGACATTGACCTGCATGGTCTGGCCGTCGAAGTCCACCCACACCTGCATCGGCTTGCGGCTCACCAGGCTCAGGTTCTTGAAGGCGCCGTTGCCGTCGTCGTAGTATCCGGCGTTGTCGGCATCGACGGAGTTGAGCCCGTCGACGTCGATGCCGACGTGGTTGCCGCTCATGTCGTTGAACTCCGAGTTCAGGATGGTGTCGAACTCCACCGCGAAGAGGTGGTTGGTGGCATTGCCGTTGTTGGCGGAGTTGACGAGGCCCATGAACTGCCCAGGCAGCGCCGAGGTGAGGTTCTTGCTCTTGGTGATTATGAAGGCCATGCCGTGGCTGCTCAGGTCCTCGTACGCGCCGATGATGCCGATGACGAAGGCCGTGGAGAAGGACCGCATGGCCGTGCTGTTGGGCGCCGTGTGGAACTGGAGCGGCGCCGGGTAGAAGGCGTGGCCCTTGAGCTGGTTCGTGCCGTTGGTCAGCATGAGGAGCCCGTTCGGGGTCACCGTGGCCATGCCGTCGAAGGAGAGGTTCGCGCCGGTGAACCCATTGAAGACGAACTGCTCGTCGGCCGACGCCGCAGGGCGGAGGCTGACGAGGCCGAGGAAGAGAAGCAGGAGAAGGAACGGCATGGCTGGCTCGTGAAGCAGCATAGCCACCACAGCTCTGCTCCACACTTCCCCTAGCGCTATGCAAACGGTGGTGGAAGCAAACGCCAAATGGTGTGGCCTCTACGGTGTCGGTACCGACTCGGTGTTTAACGTAGTAGCGTTTTTGGGTCTAGTTTTTAGCGTTTAGGCTTTAGAAGCTGATTTTCGGTATATTTATCTAAATTATTTATAGAAATCACTATAAAATTATTTTTACACAGAGTGATTTCTTAACATAAATACTTCTTACACTTGTAATCTCTCTAGCGATACTTAAAAGTCTCGCAGTTTTGAACCGGACCTTCGCTTTTTACCGCTTTCGTTGTACGAAGCAACTCTGCTTTCTGGTCGCCACACTCGTGACTGATTACCGTGCGCAATCATACGGCGACTGATCGCAACAGGTCCAGATGCCAAAGGTCAGCAGCGTCCACCGTTTCGCTTCCCCGCAGAAACGGGCACGCAAGCGCAATAACTCTCGGCAGTTCGCCTGCCGCGCGGCGGGTCCACCGTGCCGACCCACAGGCCGTGGCTGCTCGCTGTGCCGGGCGCGCGTGTTCATACAGACCTTCCTGGCTCCGCCGGCATTGTACCCTGTGGGAATACTCCTCGTTCGTCCGTTTCACTGGCCTCACTTTCTGGGGTGGTTGAGGATCTGAAGAAACGCAAGTCGGCACCAGGCCACCAAGAGACTGATAGCGATCTGCATCGAGATTTTGTGGCCGGCTCCAACTAGCTTGGTTTAGACCTCGCTGATTTCGGCTTCTTTGCTAGGTTTTTGTTTTCTAACTCCTAGTTTTTTAATTTCGATTTTTTCTAGTGTTTAGCTTTTATTGTCTTTTCTTTTTTTCCCTCGTATTCATTTACATTGTTCGTAATGGGCTAATCTATTTTTCTATTTTTTTTTAAATTTTAATTAAACATTTATTTTGACTATTTAAAAAATTAGGAGACAAAAAAAAGTTGGAAGCCGGAACTATTTAAAGGTGGTGATCGGTTCTACTGAAATTGAAAGCTTATATTTGAAAACACAGAATTTAAAAAAAAACATCAGAATGAGAGAGGCTTATTTAACATAATTAAATTTAAAAATTAAAAATATAAAAATATGTTAGCCCATCACAGACAACGCAAACGAATACGAGAAAAAAAAGAACCGACAAAAAAACTCAAAAAAAAATCAAAAATTCAGAAAAAGACGAAATTATGAATAGTGCAAAAATAAACTTAAGCTTTAAGCCATAAGCCATATTGATCACCCCTTCACTACGGCATTTCTTTTGACTATCTGCGGTTCTGGCCTTCTGGACCCATTCGCGACAGGATAAGAAAAGCCAGAATGTGTCGCGGACGAAGGAGCCAAAAGAGGCACGCACAAACTCAATTTCGTTACAATTAGCATCTGCCTAATGCCTATCATGCTGTGCTGTAACAATGTGACGCTTAACGACTCACTCCTGTCGCAGTGCCATCCCCGCTTAAGATAATTTAGCCCGAATTTCTTTTGACTTCGCTTCGCACAGTCGTCGATGTTTAATGGCACGCGTCTGAGAGGACGAGTGAGAGGGGCCTCTACGCAAGCCACTGGAGCAGTGCTAGTATCATTCGAACCAGCAACCTTCGAACGAGGACACGCCATTCGTTCGAGTCCATGCACTAGTACCAAGGCAGGTAAGGACCACATCGTTCAGTCACACTACCGACGTAACTACGCTACAAACTAGAAACTACAGGCCCAAACTGGCACTTGCGACGGACGCGGACGCCGCAAGTGACCCACGCTCGTGATGGGTCCTGTCCGTTTCCTCCTCCTCCTCCTCCTCCTCGGTGGCGTTGGCGTTGGCTTTGACCATGCGGCCGTGCTCGCCGCCGACCAGTTCGCCTACAACGGCTTCGCCGGCGCCAACCTCACCCTCGATGGTATGGCCGTCGTGGCGCCGAACGGCCTCCTCGTGCTCAGCAACGGCACGAACCAGATGGCCGGCCACGCGTTCCACCCGACGCCGCTCCGCCTGAGGAACGGCGCCGTGCAGTCCTTCTCGGCCGCGTTCGTCTTCGCCATCGTGTCCAAATTCACCGTGCTGAGCGACAACGGCATGGCGTTCATGGTCGCGCCCAGCACCACGCTCTCCACCTTCAACGCCGGCCAGTACCTGGGCATCCTCAACGTCACCGACAACGGCCGGGACGGCAACCACGTCTTCGCCGTCGAGCTCGACACCATGCTCAACCCCGAGTTCCAGGACATGAACAGCAACCACGTCGGCGTCGACGTCAACAGCATGAAGTCCGTGCAGAACCACTCCGCCGGGTACTACGACGACGCCACGGGGGTGTTCAACAACCTGAGCCTGATCAGCCGCAAGCCCATGCAGGTGTGGGTCGACTACGACGGCGCCACCACGCAGCTCAACGTGACCATGGCGCCTCTCGACGTGTCCAAGCCCAAGAAGCCCCTCATCTCCGCGCCCGTCAACCTCTCGGCGGTCGTGACCGACACGGCGTACGTCGGGTTCTCGGCGGCCACAGGCGTCATCTACACGCGGCACTACGTTCTTGGATGGAGCTTCGCCATGAACGGCCCGGCACCGCCGCTCGACACCTCGAATCTCCCGGCGCTGCCGCGCTTCGGCCCGAAGCCCCGGTCCAAGGTGCTGGAGATCGTGCTCCCGATTGCCACGGCGGCCTTCGTCCTCGCGTTGGTCATCGCCGTCTTCTTGTTCGTGCGGACGCGGGTCAGATACGCCGAGGTGCGCGAGGACTGGGAGGTAGAGTTCGGGCCGCACCGGTTCTCGTACAAGGAGCTCTACCAGGCCACGAAGGGCTTCAAGAACAAGCACCTGCTCGGCACCGGCGGCTTCGGCAGGGTGTACAAGGGCGTGCTCCCAAAGTCCAATCTGGAGATTGCAGTGAAGAGGGTGTCGCACGACTCGAAGCAGGGGATGAGGGAGTTCATCGCCGAGGTCGTCAGCATCGGCCACCTCCGGCACCGAAACCTCGTGCAGCTGCTCGGCTACTGCCGCCGGAAGGGCGAGCTTCTCCTGGTGTACGACTACATGTCGAACGGCAGCCTCGATAAGTACTTGTATGACAAGAACAAACCTGTTCTCGATTGGGGGCAGAGGTTTCAGATCATCAAGGGCGTCGCGTCCGGCTTGCTGTACCTCCATGAGGATTGGGAGAAAGTCGTCATCCACCGAGACATCAAGGCGAGCAATGTGCTCCTGGGCGGTGACATGAATGGCAGGTTGGGCGACTTTGGCCTCGCGAGGCTGTACGACCACGGCATTGACCCACAGACGACGCACGTCGTCGGCACCATGGGGTACCTAGCCCCAGAGCTCGTGCGCACGGGCAAGGCGACGCCGGTCACCGACGTGTTCGCCTTCGGCGTGTTCGTGCTGGAGGTCACCTGCGGGCGCCGCCCGCTCGTCTCCATCGCGTCCGACGACGAGAACGTGCTGCTGGACTGGGTGCAGGAGCACGAGCGCAAGCACGCGGCCCTCGACACGGTGGACCCGCGGCTCTGCGGCAAGTACGACGCCGACGAGGCGCGGCTCGCGCTCAAGCTGGGGCTCATGTGCGCGCACCCCTTGCCCGACGTGCGCCCGGGCATGCGCCAGGTCACCCAGTACCTGGACGGCGACGCGCCCATGCCGGAGGTGGCGCCGACGTTCATGAGCTACAGCACGCTGGCGCTGATGCAGAACGACGGGTTCGACTCGTTCGCCAAGTCGTTCCCTTCCACGGTCACCACGAGCGTCAGCCCCACGTCCGGCGGCATCTCGGCCGTGTCCGGCCTCTCCGGTGGAAGATGAATGAACAAACAGTCGCCGTAATAGTTAAAAGAAGCTGAATTTTCTTCGTGGTGTGAGCAGTAATAATACAGTAAAGTCTGTCTAGTGTGTAAACCTGGAACTGGGAGTGTGACGTGCGTATGTTGACTTCGATCAAGCATTCAACGTCATGAGAGACATCAGCGTCGCGGTACCATTTCATATTTCTTGCCTGTACTCCTCGTCTGCTTTGAACCTTTGAAGGAGAAGCGAACGAACTCCTCGTCTGCTTTTCTTACTTTGTTAGCACTACGGTACTGAGGTCGCCGTCGCGGTGCTAGTTGGCACGGCGTCATGATTCGGCGTACGCGACAGGACGACATGAATTGTAGCTGTGGTGGCTGTTGTTTTCTGGCATTGGCCAACGTGAGCGGGTAGCACGAGATGAGCGTAGGCACTCAAAAAAGTTTCCTACCGGACTGGACTGCCTGTTGTTTTTCTAGCCATCGCACGTGCAAAAGTGGCCACGATCTCGATATTTGCTTGGCTAGTTGGAACCTTGCTGATTTATTTGTTTATTTTTTCCCCAAGTCTCAGAGGAGCCATAAGTTGTTAGAAATTGACCACATAAAGAAAGATATATTTTCTTAATTTTAAAGTATATATGGTTTAGTACCATATTACTAATACAAAATGAATGAGATCAATTTATTAGGTGAAACTCTTGCCACTCCTTGAATCATGTGACGCATGATGAAAATGGCACGAGGAGGAGGGCTATGGCTAATCACACACGCCCACACGCGTGTATTTTAGCGTGAAAATCGCGTGACTTGTAAGTCATTCACGCGTTCGTGCGATTTTGTTAATATAATTTACTTGTGTATTTTCTGAAGTATGATGAGTAGTCCGCTGTTAGTTGCGAGTTTTGTATCACTAGTTTATTGTTTTTGTCTCCTAGTAAAACTTAGAATTAAAATATTGCCCATATGTATAACATAAGTTACATTGTAGGAGCTGTTGATTTGGGTTTGAGTATTTCAGAATTCTCGTGATCAGAGTTGACACTATAAGTTACTCTGAGTATTTTACAAGTCTTGTTGCTATGAGTATTTTACAAACACTATAAGTTGCTATGAGTATTTTACAAGTTTTTCAAGCAGCTGAGTTTCTTGACTTTTATGAAACTTGAGCTGTCACGCGTTTTAGGCCATTTATTTTGACTTAAGCCGGAGGCTTTTAGTTTTGGTTATTTTAGATTTTAGTTAAAATTACACTA
The DNA here is from genome assembly GCA_036346245.1 of Bonia amplexicaulis. NCBI lineage: Eukaryota > Viridiplantae > Streptophyta > Magnoliopsida > Poales > Poaceae > Bonia > Bonia amplexicaulis. Next base: position 11,456 of record JAYGGG010000289.1, on the reverse strand, counting down.
TAATAAATTAATAATTGTAGGCGAGGGAAAAAAGCTTATTAGTGGAGCGCTCGGTTCAAAATTGTTTCTATTGTACTCGTTAATTAGTTAAACATTGAATGAGTCATTTTCGGATAAAATTAAATTTTGCTTTGGTTCGACTCGGCTTGTTAGCTCGCTTCTAAGAATACTTCCGAACCATCAATAAAATAATATTAAATCAAACAGTCTTAATTTTGAAAAAAGCTCGATAAGACGAGGAGTTAGCTCGATATCCACATGTGGTTGTTAGTTTTCTCTACATCATTCAATTAAAGAAAAATAAAGAAAAATACACAAAAAAAATAAAAAAAACACCATTATATTTTCACAAATAATAAAAAAAGATAAAACTAAAATTAAAAAACCAATATATTTATTCAGACTTCTGGCCTCTTAAGTTGAAGCTGGAATGATCGGGCCATACACTCGCCATGTCGCGTGTTCACATTGGAACAACGGCTTGGCAATCCTGAGAAGGGCTGCCATATACGCACGACCGAAAACGCCGCCTGGTAGGTGATCCTGAATACAAGCTGAAATTCAGCGGGCAAGGGTAACGTTGACAGGTTTTGTTCGCATGTATGGTGTTAAGCACTAGTAGCTGTAAAGCCAAGCAAGTGAAGCAAGTGGTTCGATCGATATGGTCCCACTCGAGGCAATATTTCTACGAGATTCTACAGCACACAGACCGGAACATTGGTCATGTTAAACAATCCTGCCTCGAGCATGTGGCAGATGCCCGTGTCAAGGCCCGGCTTTTAGGCTTTCGGTTTTCGAAGCAAAACCTACTTAGAATATATCGGTTTTTTAGTATTTTTATTTTGATTTTTTTCTCTTTATTGTTTTGTATTGTTTCAAAAGATATAACGGTGTTTTTTAATTTTTTTAATTTTAACTATTTTTTAATTTGAAAAACTATTAGCTACTATAGTACATCTAGAAGTCAAAAGCAGCTTGGAAGTTGGTTAGAGTGGCACCTAAACCCTGTCTCGCATAAAAAAAGGAATGTTGAACAGTCCTGCAAATTTACATCAAGCATGCGGTTTCTTTCGATGCGCTCAACATGTGCCGATTGCAGAATAACCCAGCCCGAGAAGAATGCACTGGGCCTTCCTTCCCCACGCGCGCCGTGTGCGTTGCCCGGCCTAATAAACTGGGCCAGAGTTGGGCCGCGTAGCCCAAAACGCGCCCAGCTTTGCCGCACAACTGACACGGGTCACGCGTGCGATGGGCAGGCCGTGCAGAGACGCCGTTTTGGACGAAGGGAAAAGGGCAGAGGGTACCATGAATCATCTTCTCCAAGGCCGCAGCAGTAGCACTCGCATCCTTCCTCACGCCGCCCCGAATCGGAGGGGAAAGATGGAGGCGGCCATGTCGAATCCGACGAACAGGAGGTGCGTTCGTTGAGTCCCCTCCTTGCTTCGCCACTAGCCAGCAAAATCTTGCATCTTTTTGCCGCTGAATTCTGCATTCATGGCCCCTCAAAAATGAAAGCAATATTCATGGCGCGCTGGTGTGTGTAATTAGGATCGCTCTGGTTACCGGAGGCAACAAAGGGGTCGGGCTGGAGACGTGCAGGCAGCTCGCGTCCAGGGGGCTCAGGGTCGTGCTGACGGCGAGGAACGAAGCGAGGGGGCTGGAGGCGGTCGAGGAAATCAGGCGCTCCGGTGGTGGCCAATCCGATGTTGTCTTCCATCAGCTGGATGTCGCCGACCCATCCAGCGTCGCCCGGCTGGCGGATTTCGTCAGAGATCAGTTCGGGATGCTTGACATCCTGGTATGGCTCCCCTTCTTGCAAATTTGGGGGAAAGTGGGAATCGACACTGTTCCACCGAGAACTCAGCAGAGAGAGCATTTTACCATCCTTTTAGATGTAAACTGAACTTGGTAAAATCACATATGAAAAGTGAGGGAAATAAACTTGGTTGCTGCATTCAATTCAATATTCTAAAAAATATTTTTTTTGTTACACCGAATCTACATCTCTATTAGAAGTTTAGATTAGGGATATTATATGATTCGATTTTGGTAGTATACATGAAAGTACTACAGGTAGTTAAAGTTAATATGATGCTTTCACAACTCTTGTAAACCTGACCTGTTGTTGATACACTCCCACACTAAGCTGTTCTAATTCACAATTCTGGAAAATAAAACATAATGTATTACCTTTTGCATCTCAGAATATTTCTTGTGTACGCATTAGTGTTGTATAGAAGTGATTTTCTATATATGTTTGCATTGCATCACCATCATTGTGCGGTTCTTGTTATTTGTAGGTCAATAATGCTGGCATTTCAGGTGTAGACCGGGATCCAGTTTTGGTTGCGAAAATTAAGGACCAGGTACTGTGACTTCAATGAAAGATACAATATATGCATTGTCATTTTGTCAACAATTGCCAACTAATTCTATTTCTGTATCCGGCAAAGTCAAAATGAGTATTACTTGCCCATCTCCGTAGCTGTTTGGTGCTGTACTGCTATATATATCATCCCTAGCATGTATACAACAACGAAGCCTTTTGTTACAAACGAGTTAGGGTAAACTAGGAATGAAACCTCATGAAGATCAAAGAAACGATAGCCTTGTAATAAAAACTACAAAGCTAAAACCCTAGAACCTATATCCTGCCATCCCTAGCATGTATCTTTACTATTATAAAAGAAGGAGTTGGTGGTTGGTCCGGTCTCTCCCACCCCTTCTCACAAAAGCGCACGACATGTGGCTCAAAAGACTGCTACGAATCTTCCAGCCTTCCCATCAAAATATCTTTCTTTCCATGATTTAGTGGTCAAGGTGGATTTCATCTATACTGCATTATAGAGTACATGCTGTATTTTTCATCCAGTGCTTAATCTTGTACTAGCTGAATGCTCGTTGCTACGGATTTTAAAATTTTATCATACTATATGTTCTGAAACTAACGTGTTATAGGCGTGGGCCTTGGGCCCAGCCGGGTTATTATTAGGAATTAGAGATTGGTTTCTATTTGAGTTAGAGATTGGTTTACTTGTATTAGAGATATAATTAGAGATATGATATTAGTTACTATATCTGTTAGAGATAGGATTGGAATTAGACTCTATCTGTTAGGGGGAGCCATCTATATAAGAGGGCTACCGCATGCTATTGGAGGTATCAAGGGAAATAACAAGTCTTTCTAGTCTTTAGTCTCCCTCTCCCTCTACGCCGACGCCACCCGGCTATCCTCTCGGTGGTGTTTATCCGTTATGAACGAAGGTTCATAACAAACGGGTGGTAAAAATTTTTAAAGCATGCATACAAATATGTTCTAAAATTTTTTAAAATTCGTAGCAACGCACGGGCATTCAACTAGTAGGAAAATAAAAACTACTTCTAATTGCTAGTACTGTACAAGAAAAAAAAACACTCAACTCATGTTGTGATACTCATGATTCATGCTGATCGTAGTATTTAGACAGTAAACATCATTGTTTGAGGTTAACAATACTGAAACTGAGCATTGTGGTCACTATATTTCAAAAGTGAACTGTGCTAATGTTAATTATTGTATTTACGATCAGTTCATACTCTTTGCCCTGTTACATGATTCTATTTGCGTATGATACTAGGAAAAAACGAAATTATGTATTACCTGTCTATGCATGGACAGATCGAAGGTATGGATGTGGAACAGAGAGTTGAATGCATGAGAGAAAATTCAAAAGAGACATACAAAGATGCAAAAGAGTGCATGAGAACAAACTACTATGGTGCCAAGCTTGTCACAGAGGCATTACTTCCTCTTCTGCAGTTATCCACCTCTGGACGAATTGTTAATGTCTCGTCAGGGTTTGGACTACTAAGAGTAAGTTTTGCCAACCACACTGCAATTGGACAGGACAGATAACTAGTTACTTCAATTTTTTATCACAATTTATTTTCAACGTTTTGGTGCCAAAATATTTCTGCAGTAGTGTGCTTAGCTATGCCTTTTCTGTTACAAGTTTTTAGAAAAGTTCAAAATTTACCGGCTTCACCTTTTCTATGTAACCTTGCATGATACCTTATCAATCTTTTTAGAAGCCTAAGCTTTTGTAGTAATATTATTTTCTTCCCTTTCGAAATACTGATGTCCAATAGCTTTCCCGAAAAAGGCATTATTGTGTACGTACACAAACTTCTTTCAGTGTAACTCATTTTGCAGATGTGGTAGGGCGTTGCTTTGCATGTAGTCCATATTATCACAAAACTTTAGGTGATATTGCTTCACTGAGATTGTGTTCATTAAAAAAATATCACATAAGTTTACATTTTCTGGGAATTGTATCAAATAAAATGTTAAAGGTTTCTACAGTTCCAAACTACCCCCTCCCATGCTGTTGTGCACTGGTTATGGTTTTAAACCAAGGCTACGGCTCAGCTTTATAGAAACCATAAATGTTCAGATTACAGAAAGTAAGGGACTGCACTGGTTTTTGTCACTTAATGACTACGCCTTTTCTTTTCTTGACCAGAACTTCAACAGTGAAGAACTTAAAAAGGAATTTGATGGCATTGAGAACCTCACTGAAAAGAGGCTGGATGAGCTGTTGGATTTGTTTCTAGAAGATTTCAAGGCCAACTTAATAGAGGCACATGGCTGGCCAACAGGTGGATCTTCAGCCTACAAAGTCGCCAAAGCTTCCCTTAATGCATACACAAGGATTCTTGCCAAGAAGTACCCTACACTGCGCATCAACTGTTTGACACCTGGTTATGTCAGGAGTGACATGTCAATGCATATGGGAGTATTGACACCTGAGGAGGGTGCTAGTAACACTGTAAAGGTGGCTCTCTTGCCTGACGATGGCCCTACTGGTGCTTATTTTGATCGGAATGGTGAGGCATCTTTTGTGTGATATTATCATATGGTTTCTGTTCTCTTACTCCTACTTTCAGAATAAGAGGGAGAGAGTTATATTGTAATTGCGCTAATAAACAGTTGATAAATCGAAGATGGAAATAGTAAACATTGCACCAAGTCTCGCCCTTTTCTGTATATGGTCTCACTGGAAATATTTTGGATGGTTACTGAAAATTGCTGGGAAATATTCTCCACTGATCTTGTAAGGCTGCCAAAGTGCCTATGCGTCTACTGATATTGGACTGTCGGTCTGTTTATTACTGTTTTGGAAGAACACATCATTGATATTGCAAGGCTGCCTACTCACATTTAACTTAGTTATTTGATTGGTCATGTTATTGCTACTGCCGGCCTGTTTATTCTGGGTAGATGGCAAGATGCCCAGATGCTATTGCTTGGGACCAGTACACATCATTGATATTGCAAGGCTGCCTGCTCACATTTAACTTAGTTATTTGATTGGTCATGTTATTGCTACTGCCGGCCTGTTTATTCTTGGTAGATGGCAAGATGCCCAGATGTTATTGCTTGGGGCCGGTGCACACATCATTGATCTTGCAATGCTGCCTGCTCACATTTAACTTAGTTATTTGATTGGTCATGTTATTGCTACTGTCGGCCTGTTTATTCTGGGTAGATGGCGAGATGCCCAGATGTTATTGCTTGGGACCAGTACACGAATCTTACTACTGAAACTTACTCTGTTCGTTTTCTAGGAACGAAGTTGAATACACTCCGAACCAGGTGAGAAATTACACCACACTTCCTGCTTGCTTCCAGAAAATTGCTGAACTTGGATTAAGAATCCGGATGTAGTACTATCTCTGAATGTTGTTGTCAAGTTAGTGAACCATCTAGAAACTAATCAAACAAAAAGGAGCTGATGATATACACCGACACCCCCTATCTGAATTTTAAAACTGCCGGTGCCTTGTTGCGACTTGCGAGCGACCATTGCATAACTTATTATATGCTGCCATTTGGAGCATAGTACCCTATGTCCAGCTCAGGTCACGCTCTGATGCTGCCATTTTAACATGAACCAAATGAAGAAATTACGCAGCATGTGCCCTTTCGACCTGATCTTGGCCAATTGTGAATATCGGTTTGTGAATATCGGTGCCTACGGCTGAACGGACAAAGGTCACCGCACACGGATAAGCAGCAGCTGGTATGATACGATCATACAAAGGGAAAAATCACCATAAGTTGTCAAAAAATCTTTCAAGAATCTTGGAAGAGTATCGGGTTGAAAGGTCTGAAGCTTTGTTTTTTTAACCTTGTCGATAATTTAAGGGTTATTTAATTGCTACCCATATGGCCATATCTGAGCAAGCCATCTCCCATCTTCTTGTTAGAGCTCAGGGTGCACGCTCATGGAAGGAGCCATGTCCCGTTCCCCAAGCACAAGTTACATACCACATCCCTATGCTTAATTTCTGCGAGTAGTTTGGCAATGATCTTTCAGGTCTAGTGCTAGGTCCATTTATATTAGATTTTACTGATGATTTTTGGGTTTATCTTATTAATAGTAATAACTTATAGAGATCCTAATAAAGAGAGAAACTCGTGTGTGATTTTGACCGTTATAAATGAGGTCATTATAGTGTGTACTACAATCAACTAGTAAACTCTAATTTAAAAAAATACTTTGTTTAAAAATTAGATATCATAGAAAAACAATTTTTAAAAGCTAATATGAACACAGCCGCCGTCATGGATTGTTGCCGTTTCTAGGATTGATGTGGTCGCCGGAGGGAACAAAGGGATCGGGCTGGAGTTGTGCCGGCAGCTGGCCGACAACAGCGTCACGGTCGTGTTGACAGCCAGGGACGAGGCGAGCGGCGCGGCGGCCGTCGAGAAGCTCAAAGGGCTGGGGATCTCCGATGTCATTTTCGACCAGTTGGAGATCACGGATGTTTCCAGCATGGACAGATTAGCCGAATTCTTGAGGCCCGTTTTGGAAGGCTAGACACCCTGGTAAGTTGTTTGATTTGTTAGCAAATATTTTCTTGTCTCCGTAGGATCACTGGTTGCTCGATGTTCTGATCTCTAGGTGAACAATGCCGCCATTGGTGGGGTTGAGCTAGTACAGGATCCATCTTTTGGTCCGATGCCCAACGAGGAAAAGGTGAGCGGTGAGCTGGTGTCTTCACTATCTTGCCACACAGATTTGCTTACTTGTATAGAACTAGTATGGCAAAAGAGCAAGTGAATAATATCTTAAAATTTTCTTTCAAGTATTCGACGATTCATTACTCCAATAGATATGAAAAGCTAGGAAGATTAAGAAGCCAAAATTAAAAAAAAACGATGCTAAAGTGATTTTAGATCGGTGAACAATAAAAGCAACACTATTTTAAATACAAAAATTCATGAAACTTTCGATCCATAGATACAAAAGACTTAAAACTTTAACTAAGGTTAGATCATAACCTTAAGAACTTATCCTAATAAAAACATCTTGAAAGAACTTAAGAGAATTGGAATCTTTTGATTCGTCAAGCTCTGTTGCATCAAAATCGGGTCAAAAACTAAAATTGCGCTAACTCTCATATGAAAACTCCAAATCACTTAAAATTTGGTATGCACATTGCTCGTGGGTGATTGATGGCAAATATGGCTCTAGAGTATTATCACATATCACATTAAGCAAGAGCACGAAAGAAATCGAGATAAAATAGTTGGATCAAGAAATCACTCAGAGAAACAAAAAAAAAGAGCAAAAACTAGGTTTGTTCATGAACTTATCAACCAAATACTTAGATGGGTAGAGATTGATTTTCAGATGTCATCTCTATCTCTTAATGTCCTTGGTAGTGCAAGATCAAGAAGAAGAAGAGAGAGAGAGAGAGCAAAAGCCAACCAAATCAAGATCAAATCAATCAACACAAGATGAATCAATCGGAGATGAATAAAAATTGATATATTGCTATTTAAAAATAAATGATTTATAGCCACTCCAATACTCTACTTGGAGGATAAGAGATCGTACCATATCACTCAACTTCTTTTAAACCCTAACCCTTGATACAACACCTAATACTACCATATCTACAGAGGTCAAATGGGAGGGAAGGGAGGAAGGCCGTGGAGGAGAGAAAATGCCGTAGCCGCTTGGATGCTTGGCCAAGTGCGAGGGCGTGTCAACAGGGCGTGCAGCATATGAGAAGCTACCGAGCTGGTGTGGGCAGGTGCGCAATCAGTCACGTCCAGTATGTGACCAATGGATGCCGCGTGAGAAGGTGCGTGGGCCAAATGATTTCCATGCAGCGATCAGGCCCAGCCAGGGCGCGTAAACGGCGCGTGGCCCATGTGTTCCTGCTGTGCACGGCTGGTTCATGCGTGAGCAAAATGAATCAAGCCAGAGGATTGCAAGCCAGAGAAGAAATAACAAGCCAGAAAAAGAAACGACCAGCCAGGATATGGGCATGTACGTGGGCCCAATATAGATCTAAATCAGCATATCTTAATTCAACATGGGAACTGGATGTCAAATCGGTTTTGCATGCAGATTAGAGGCTGATTGTTTTGCATATTTATTTATGTCAGTTTCCTAGTTTAGTTGTTCATGATGGTCGGGATTATGTATCGTAGAGTAGCTAATTAGTTGTGAGTCCATGCAACATGCAAGCACGTACGTGAGTTCGATGCTGTGTACATGTATGTACGTGTGTGAGTAAGACTTGAGTGCGTGTTTGTATTTGCTTTTAGTTCGTATACAAGTTGACGTACGGCATGGGAGGCTAGGGATAGCTGGTTTTATAACCCTAAGTCATATGCTCATTTGTATTTTTTAGGTTAAATATTATAAGGTGAATAAATCAGAAAATCGATATAGAAAGTGTATGTTCGCTGGATTAAATAAATGATGACACTAGCTTTTTGGAGTTTTAGACAGCAATCAATATAAAGAGTGTATGATCGGTGGATTACATAAATGATGACACTCAATGTTCGGAGTTTTAGGTATCAATAATAGCACCATGATTAAATAATAAAAATAAGGCTAAAAGCAACTTCTGGTAAATAAAACAATCCGAGCCTCTCCTTTGATTAGCCATGCATATTATTTATTTGCATCATGTGTATTGGCTCGCGAAGCACTGTAGTTTGTGCTCACACCCGCTCTCACAACAAATCCAGAATCAAGAGCCAGTTCGCTATGCTTCAGCAATACTATTGGTCATGATGGCGAGAAAGATGAAGATGTCAAGGGCTAGGTCGCGAACCCCCAGTTGGCTGCCTGTAGGTACGTCCTGAGGGTCCCACCTGTGTGCTTTGTTTCCGCTGCTGCATTTTATTGGTTTCGGCCTAATCGGCCCATGTGTAAGTCTACTATTATATTTACGCTTCCGTATGATATGTATTTTGATGTCCAGTTCTGTATCTGTGAGCACTATCTACTGATTCAGGGAATAGTGCGGTGGAATCACAGAGGATTCCGGATTGTAAAATCTGGGTTCCACAATAATGTTCCAGTTGCTGAACATTGCTGTATCATAGAAATCCATTGACCAGGACAGCCATCAAACACGGTTGATAAGGATGACGCTACTGGGATCAAATTAGTAGCAGTAGTTTTTCTTACCAAATTACAAATTTTCCCATGAGGCTAACAGTTGCATCCCACAGTTGTCATTGTCATGAGCCTCATATGGAATGAAGGCATTAGCACACTTGCACTTGTAGCTTGACAAACCAAGCTCACAGAGGGAGAACAAAAAAGAGGAGGGAACAAAGAAGCGTTGCAAAAATAATAAACAGAAACTCTCCAGAGAGTGGTATATATATTGTTCGTTTGCTCCTAGTTGTCCTCTCTATTCTCATCTTGCAGCGGCGCGGGTTGCTCGTCGGCCACCACGTCCGGCAACGCCTCCTGGGACTCGCTCTTCTTCTTCATGTGGTGGTAGCTTCCTTTCTCCATGAACAGCTGCGCGAAGTGGATCTTGCAGTACAAGACGCCGTTGAGCGCGGCGTAGGAGGAGGTGGTCAGGATGCATCCCCCGTGAGAGCACTTGAAGCAGCTCTTGTGGTATGACTCGCCCTCCAAAGTTAGCTGAATTAATAACAGGATTAAGTTCAGAAGTACGATGTCATTTCTCAAAGAAGCAGAAAAGATCCAGAAAGATTTATCCATTAGCAAGTTGGGTTGTAACTTTGATTTCTCTTGCATATGTTTGATCATTTAGCATTCATAACTTTTATGGAGGAAAAAAAGAAGTGCAGCATTTCTGTACCTTCTCCAGCGGGTACACTGTTTTCTGGCAGGCTGCACACTTATCCTGAGTACCAGAGAATACAGAAGATAGCTTGCTTGGGGCCCTTGACTGCGCAAACATTTATCCAGTTAGTACAGTTCGCAATAGGAACGAAACAAGAAATGCTAAAAGGATAAGCTTGGCTGGAATGACATGATGACAGTTTTGTGGGGCTGTACCAGTTCACCCTTCTCTGAAGATTTGCCACCTGAATTACATAACACGGTTTTCAGGATAAGCCTTTTTGATACGAGGGACAAAAATGTCAGAAATAGTTTGACAGCATTAGTCACATCGTGATATTACCTGGTGTGAACTTCTTCGAGAAGCTCCCTGTCTCCTTGAAGAGCTGCTCAAAGTGGGGCTTGCAGTAGAGGACGCCATCCATGGAAGAATAACTGCACATCTAGAGGCGAACAGTACATATAATTTGCATTGGATTAAAACGCCCATCTGTCCAAGAATATCCTTCGAAGACGCAAGCTGCATTGTTTTCTTCTGTAGCCTGTCCAGATTTGCATTAAGTAACACAGGACAAACAGCACACACATACCGAGAGGATCCCTTTGCAGTGGCTGCACTTGAAGCAGGTCTTGTGGTACGAGACGCCGTCGGCCGTCAAGAGGTCGATGAAATGGACGGTTTTGTCGCACGCCGTGCACTTGTCCTGCGTGCCGGTGAAAGACATGGTGACGACGTACGCCGGGGTAGCAAGTAACTTTACAATGGCTTCTTCTTCTTCTCCGATCGGGTGATAAGTAAATATAGACGAAGCGTTGGAAAGGTGGTTTAGGGGGAGAGAACGGGAGCTCGGGAGCGAGCATAGGGGGCGGGCGGGCTCTGCACCGCACAGACTTTGTCAAGCGAAGCCTGATTTAGAGAGGCGGTGATCTCGTCCTGCTCTTGCGATGTTTCCTACTATTTTGTTTGTAGTGTATAGAAGCCCGGCCCATAAGTTTTGGGGTTTAGACCCAAAACACTACACGCGGATGGCCCATGCAACCTGCTTTTTAGGAGAGAGAGAGAGAGAGAGAGTCTGTGCAACCCGCAATAACCGGTTTAGCCGCCTCGTGAATCTTGATTTTCTTGTGTCATTCATGCGTGAGTTTGCCTTACTGAAGAAAAGTAAAAAAAGTACCGCATTGACCAGAATATGCAAAGGACACATGGTGGCATGGACACTTTGGAACATCATGCCGACCGGGTAAATTATTCTAATGTTGATCTGTCTCTGTTAATCCTCGTACAATGAATAGGTGAAAAGAACATCCTGCTGAATTGCTGATTAGTAGTCCGTGCAACCT